>WHWC01000168.1:0-108707 GCA_019426215.1 Buddleja alternifolia | reverse complement strand
GGGTTAGTTCATGAGCTCTGGCCAGAAACTTTAATCTCGTTTACCTATGATCGCATAGGATACTTCTCATTTACTTTCAAGACCGTGAATTCCATTTTGCTAACCAGTTAAGACTGCTACTTACCCATTAAGCCGCACTTCGAGGTTGATCCCACCAACGGGTGAATTGGATCTAACTACCTAATGATAGACTTGATGTCACAAGCACATCTTCAACTTGATTACTCAGGTCAAAGGCTCATGCATACTATCATAATCAGTAATTCGATCATTGACAATCATTGAGTAAAAACCCATGTGATCGGATTACTACGAGTGGTGTTCGAATACACTAATCTAATTCAATCAATGTATCCATTACACAAACTCCCACTATCTCATAGTGCTAGAGTGGCACTCCTTGTTCGAGCATGTGTCATACAAGTCCACACGAATCTCAATGCCCAATTGAGATTCTCCAACTTGCGAACCGTTTAAGTGATCAAGTACCAATCCTTGCAGTGCCCATCTCTTTAACCATTATAAGGAGTGCGGAGGTTTTCCTTGATACACATGGACTAGTTGTACATTTAAGACTTATAGATGCCATTAAGAATTATATGAACAACGTACTGTTAGGAATATGCCCTCAGATGCCATAGAGGATAGTATGAATAGGGTATCTATCTTGTATTGAACTTAAATATTATTTATGATAAAAGGCATCATTTAAGTTTTCACATAATTCTTATCTGCATCTATAAGTTGTGTAAAACATTTTGTCCATGTTTTCAGTGCCATCCCTCTACTTTCTATGGGATAGGAAAAGTGGCACTAGAGAGATCGATCTTGATTACTAAAACAAGTTCGCAAGTAATATGAAGTCTTTAATGAACAAATAAAGACTTCGAATACTTGTACAATCTTAACTCCGACATGGGAGTGCCTGTTTAGTATCATGGGATATTAGGAGATTAAGATTGTAGGCACATCAGTGGAACTGATATGCTCAAACACGACTTGCATCGATTCTGTCACATAGATTTTCAATCTGTGACTGTCAATGAGAGAACTGATTATGCGTAATAGGTATATGTGAACCTTTGACCTAAAGTATCAGGCTGAAGATGCACTTGTGATGTTAAGTCTTGCACTAGAGTAGTTAGACCCAATTCAACCGTTGGTGGGGTCAACCTCGAAATGCGGATTTGATGGGCAAGTTGTAATCTTAGCAGATATCTAAGAGGGATTTGTTCTCTCATAAGTGAATGAGAATGTACCATATGTAATTATAGATAAATAGAGATCAAAGTCTTTGGCCAAAGCAAACGGGACGATTGTGCTAGGCACCACATCGATATCAATGATCTCGTATTATTATAATTTATACATATGGTCAAGTCCAGTGAGTTTGACATAACCATGACTCTCATTTGACTGGGGAACGTGAACGAAGGGTTTATACATACACGGTATTTATGATTGAAAGGTTATGGAATGATCCATTCATTCGTATTTCATTTGAGTTACGAAGTGGGCCACATGACTGGCTAAGTGTTACCCACTTCCTTTGGTTTTCTCTCATTGCCAAATGAAATGAACCTAAAGAGTCGCGCCAAAGAATTGATGAAAAAAAATTGAAAAAGGGATTTTCTATTTTATTGGGGAGAGACTTAATTTATTGGATAAGTTAAATAATTAATTGCTTAATGGATAAGATAATTATTGGATAAAATTAATTATTAATCAATTTCTTAGAGAAATATATTAATGAATTAATTTATCTAATGAATTAATTTTATTATTTAATTAATATATTTATTTATTGGATAAAATAAATAATTAATTGAATAAAGAAATTAACAAAACAAAAGAATTCCGGACCCTACATGGACACCCACTAGGCTAGTTGGATGATCAAATTGGTCTCTTTTGTTTTGTTTTGGTCAACACGTCATTGAGTAATAAAAGGGCTCTCTTGACTTTAACCTAAAAAGAAGATAATACATTACATGAATTGTAACTCTCCAAAGAATAGAAGAAAAAAAATATCCTCCTTCTCTATACACCAAAGCCGTCGCCCCTATAGAGAAAAAGAAGGACATTTTTCGTCATCAATTCGCGCGTGATAATTTAGAGGCAACGTGATTCGTTGTTGGATTCATCTACAACTTCAAGAATTGAAGAACATGAGGGTTGAAGAATTCAAGAAGTTCATTAATCTAAAGTTTAAAAGAAGAATTGGATTCTCCTACTACCTCATTTCAACAGGTAAGTCAGATTTACTCTTTAATGCATGTTTGAGATTCAATTATGCGAATTAGAGTACACTTTTGGGTTTTAAATTAAATTTTTGAAATCCTTCCGCTACGTTTATGTGTTTTTACGCGAAACCCAAAAGTGGTATCAGAGCCAATCTCTGATTTACATATTCGATCTCCTTTACGTGATTTAAGAATTGCAAGTTATGTGTTTTTTAAGCATGTTTGTATGTTTTCTTAAATCTGCGTTTTATGATTTTTGCCTAGAATTTTTGGTTTTTAGTTATTGTAAATCTGGGAATATTTGATGATATTGAAAATCGAAAAAGACCGAGGAAAATCGGGGCTCGAAAGCCCCAAAAAAAACTCGCGCAGCACTACATGCGCACTGTTCACGCGTGAACAGCTGCGCGCAGCAGCTGTTAACGTGGCCAGGCCCGCCCAGTCACGGCTCGTCGGGCCGTGTACGTGGATTGACTGGTCTTGTGTTTGACACCCAATTTGTTGAACCGGCTCTTGGATTCGGGTCTTAAAACGGGCTATGTTTGGGTCGAAATTGATATTTGGATTTTGGGAGATTTTAATTAATTGGGTGGATCAAACGAATGATGACCCGAATAATTTAAATCAAGTCCAATTGAAAATTATCCAATTTCGATTTGTTAATTAGTTTGGACTTAATCTAATTAAATCTAAATGGGCCAATCAGATTGGTGATTTGGACTTAAAATAAATTAGCCTAATAAGAAATTAATAAAACGTGTATGTTATTCTAATTAATTAATTTGAGCCCAATTGAATTGAATCCAAGTGGACCAAAAGGATGGTGACTTGGGTTTGATGAAATCGAGCCCAATAAGATTAATTGGAATATAATATTTAATTAGACTTAATTAATTATTATTTTTAGAGATTAATAATTAATTTATGGATTAAATATTATTATTTTTCCTTAACTTGGAAATTACTTAATTTTGAATTAAGGAATATAAATTATTTTTCTTAAAGATTAATAATTAATTCTTTGATCAAATAAAAGTATTTCCATTAATAGATGGCTTTAAATCATAATAAAATAAAATACAATTTCATATTTTATGTATTATATTAATAGAACTAATATTATATATAATTTTAATTCGTACATCTAAGTCATCTAGTTGGACTAGAATGATTTTAATTGAAATAGTGAATGTATAAAACATTAGAAATTTTATAAAGGACTTTTTAGTTGGACTAAAATTTTAATAATCAACATAAGTGATTTAATATTGCGAGCATGTATTAAATGTTGCGAGCATGTTTTATGTGATTGTAACACTAATCATGGACTTAGGATTATATGTTTCACCTTTAATTTTATGGGTTATCAAATTTGAAAATATTTATTATATTTTTAGAAATAATGCATGAGTTGCTTTACGAATCGAGATGAAATGGTTCAAAATTGATAAAGTCAAAAGGCCCATGAATGTTTAATAGGTTTAATCTATGCCTTTTTGATGGCCCATTCGCTCAAGCCCTCTAGTAAAAGTCCATGATCAAGTGGTGAATTTATTTATTTATTTATTTAAATTCCATAATTATTTATATTGAAAGGCATGATTATTAGTAGTATTTTTATGCATGATCAATATAGAATAAAAATGCTATATAAATTGAATAATGTGCAAAGTGAGACCAAAATCTTTTGACAAATTAAATTCTCCCAAATAAATAATACCGAGTGAGAAAAGGATATGTGACATCCTCTCCCTCCACTAAGCTTTCTAAAATTAAAATTGCTATAAATGTATAATGCTTCCCAGTTATGGGGCTTATGCATTTAGAAAAATTTTGAAATTTTAGTAAGTGCATGAAATGCCTTAATCGAAGCATATTTCACCCAAGAAACCTATTCGGTTGTAACAACTATTGGGAAAGGTATTGAAATGTTTATTGGATAAATTGATATTAGAGATCACCTCAAATTATTAATGGCCCAGAAATCGGTTAGGTTGCAACCCATTTAGTTAATTGAGGACCTCAATACCCGTTGTGGAATCGATGCCAATGATGATTCCCGATTTTCACATTGGAGTGTGGGATTCGAAAAATGCAGTGGGAGCCAAGATAAATTTTAAGTCCTTAATTTTTTTTTGATTATGTCAAAACAAGTAATCTAATAAATCTAGTTTATTTCTGCAGTTATTTTCTCATTTGTCTCTATCAAATATGACAAACCCACTTTCAATTCTACTAAAAAAGAATACCGCTCATCATTCGTCTTCATCCATTGGATTATCAACTCTTCAAAACTTGGGTTTCTATCACGTTGTTGCTGATAATTCCCTTGATTCTGAAAGTCAATCGGCTGAAATTCTTCTTTCATCATACTATCATGTTGCAGGCATGCGGGTGAAGATCTCATAACATAAAAACTTAATGGAAAATCTTGATGACTTATCCCCCCGTGTTGACAGTAATCGCTAAGATGATCGTTTCCACACCACGAACATAAATCTTGCACTTGACTCCCATAGGCTCCTACATTCCATCCTTGTTGTGACAAAAAAAGTTATTATTATTCATCTCTTCAAGAATAAAAATAAAAAGACTAAATATAAAAAAAAAAAAAAAAAGACTTAAGCTTAGAACAGATAAGAGAATCTCAATATTAAATAAACAATTATCCCCGGCAACGACGCCAAAAACTTGACACACAAAAATCCTAGCAAGTGTACCAGTTCGTGCAAGTAACATATTGGATTTGAAGTCCGGATTGTCGTACCCTAGAGACAATTGTATTCAATTACTGAAATTACTGTGTTATCTAATCCTAAGTTAAATCAGATGATTAAGGTGTGAATTATGCAATAAAATAACTAAATTGAAATTTACAAACTAAAGAAAATAATAAAACTTGAATTATTATCAATGAAACGACTAAGACACACGATCCAACCAATTGTCCAATTTGATTATGAATTCTATCTTACCGGATTATTAGATTGATTAGGTTAAGGCCAAATTCCCTAAATTACTCACTATCCAATCTCTTGGTATAGCAATTCTATTTTCATTAACGATTCCTATATCTCTACATGAAATTCAAATTAATGAAAACGCATTACAAGGATTCATGGAATTTCCCGTTTTCATGGAAAGCACACACAAGGAAATCGAATCTATCTCTAGTCAATTTTACGTTGTGATGTTTAATACTAGATGCATTCCTAGTTTATCTCCTCTCGATCTTAAAACTAAGCACAAGTTCATATGATTGGTGATCAAGCAAACATGGGCATTAATAACAAGCATTGAACATATAACCCAAATCAAAATCAATCCGAAAAAATAAGATTCATAAATCAATTCTCTCAATTTGCCTTCACATGGTCTCAGTCATAGGAAAATTTAATTCATGCTTGTAAAGGAAAAGCAATAATCTATCTTGAAGAACATGTTTAATGAAAACAATTCAAAAAGATGAAATTAAAACTCCCTAATAACGTTTCTTGATAGATCTTGCTTGAATTCTCTGTCTTCATGGACAAAGATGGAGTATCTTCACTTTCTTCTTCTTCCCAAAGCTTCTCCTAACCCTCTTGGTGTGTTTTCAAGTCTCACAATTCGAAAAAGTAGCAAAAGTCCCGAATTTTGACCTAATAGCGCGTATTTATAGATGCTAAAAAAAGTTGGTAGCCACGGCTAAAAACTGTTGTTCACGTTTTTTGCCTATTTTAACCTTGATAACTTCATAGCTTCAAAGCACAAAGGTTTCTTCATGATCACCATGGCTAAGGGTCATCATACCCGTGGCTAAAGGTGTATTTTGAGAAATTCTTTGATCTTTTCACTCATTTTTGCTCCAATTCTCAAATAACCTATAGAAACACAACCAATCATAAAATCAAAGCATATGTGGCATAAATAACTCAAGAGCGCATCAAAATACAAGAAAAGAGGCACCTAGAAAGCGTAAAATACGAGCTTATCAGTGCTCATGTATGTTGTTTGGATCAGGATCTACAGAGAAGTAGAAAGCTGAGCCAAGAAGAAGTGATGATCAAAGTAAGCAGCGGGGAAAGCGTCGCAACTACTAGGATTAGATCTACTTCTCTTTATTTGAATTCTGGACATTTATTGTTTTTAGATAATGTTTTAGTTTTGCCCAAGGGGCTTAAGAACATTGTATCTATTCCTATCTTAGTTAAGAATGGATATACATTCCATTTTTCTAAACTAAATTGCGACATTTATTATGGAAATAAATTAGTTGGCAATGCTTGTTTAGTTAATGGTTTGTATTATTTGAATGTCCATAATTCATCTGATGTGAATGTTGTAACACGTAAACCTGATAAGCAAGAAGCTAACCTAAAACTCAAGTGGAATCTTAGACTAGGCCATGCCGGAGAGCACAAGACCCACAAAATAGAAAACGATGGGCTATTAAGCTCACTGGAGTCGGATCCCATCCCAACATGTGAATCATGTCTCTTGGGAAAGATGACTAGATCTCCCTTCACCGGGACTTTTGAAAGAGCTGCTCAAGTTTTAGGGTTAGTGCATACCGACATCTGTGGACCATTTGGAGAAATGGCTCGTGGAGGTTTCTACGACTTCATCACTTTCACAGACGATCATTCAAGATATTGTCTAGTGTGTCTGATGAAGCAAAAGTCTAAATCCTTTGAAAGGTTCAAGGAGTTCAAAGCCTTAGTAGAAAATCAAACTGAGCAAAATATAAAAACTCTATGATCGGATCGTGGAGGAGAATATATGAGTGCCGAGTTTGATGAATTCCTTAGACAACAAGGAATAATGTTACAACTAACACCACCAGCAACTCCTCAACTAAATGGAGTAGTCGAGTGAAGAAACCGAACATTATTGGACATGGTTCGTTCCATGCTTAGTTACACTGATTTACCCATTTCGTTGTAGGGACACGCGCTCCTTACTGCTGCTCATGTTTTAAACAGATGTCCCTCCAAATCCGTTCCTAAAACTCCGCATGAGATGTGGAATAATAGAAAACCGAGGCTTAATCACATTAAGATTTGTGGATGTCTCGCTTATGTCAAGAAGACTAAAGTGGAGAAATTGGAGACAAGATCCCTCATGGGACGTTTCATTGGTTATCCTGAAGATTCCATGGGATTTTTCTTTTACATGCATGATGATCAAAGAATCAGCGTGGCCCTACAAGCTCACTTCCTTGAAGATGAGTTCATCTTGGAAGGGGCAAAGGTAGGAAAATTGTTCTACAAGAACAAAATGAAACTCCCTCAGAGACATTGTCCAAGAACCAAGGCCTGAACCAATAGTAGCACAACCACCACGTAGATCTGGTAGAATACCACATGAACCTGAGAGGTATGGGTATCTACTGTAGGGGGAGCTGGAGCTCCACAATGTAGTACAAGAAGGTCATGAAGATGATCCTTGTACCTATCATCAAGCGATGGTGGATGTCGACGCTTCAAGATGGCGAAAAGCCATGGAAACAGAAATGGACTCTATGCAATCGAACAAAGTCTGGACTTTGGTAGATCGTCCTGAAGGTATCAAATCTATAGGATGTAAGTGGATCTACAAAAGAAAGATAGGTAGCGATGGCAAGGTTGACACCTTTAAAGCCAGGCTCGTAGCGAAAGGGTATAGTCAAAGAGAAGGAATTAACTATCAAGAAATCTATTTGCCCGTGGCCATGATAAAGTCCATACGAATACTGTTATCCATAGTTGTATACTTAGATTATTAGATATGGCAAATGGATGTCAAAATGGCTTTTCTAAATGGATTCCTCGAGGAGGATATCTATATGGAACAGCCAAAGTGTTTTGTATCCGAGTCCGATATCCATAAAGTATGTAAACTTGAGAGGTCCATATATGTTCTCAAGCAAGCACCTAGAAGCTGGAATCTCCATTTTGATGAAGTAGTAAAAGGATATGGCTACATCAAGAACGAAGATGATCCTTGTGTCTACAAGAAGACTAGTGGGAGCAAACTCTCGTTCTTAGTACTATATGGATGACATTCTGCTTATTGGAAATGACGTAGGAAAGGTTGTGGAATGATCCATTCATTCGTATTTTATTTGGGTTACGAAGTGGGCCACATGACTGGCCAAATGTTACCCACTTTCTTTGGTTTCCTCTCATTGCCAAATGAGATAAACCTAAAGAGTCGCGCTAAAGAATTGATGAAGAAAATTGAAAAAAGGATTTTCTATTTTTTATTTTATTTTGGAGAGACTTAATTTATTGGATAAGTTAAATAATTGGATAAGATTAATTATTAATTAATTTCTTAGAAAAATATATTAATGAAATTTATCTAATTAATTTTATTATTTAATTAATTTATTTATTTATTGGATAAAATAAATAATTAATTGAATAAAGAAATTAACAAAACAAAAGAATTTCGGACCCTACATGGGGCGTCCATGAGGACGCACATTAGGCTAGGTTGGATGATTAAATTGGTTTCTTTTATTTTGTCTTGGTCAACAAGTCATTGAGTAATAAAAGGGCTCTCTTGACTTTAACCTAAAGAGAAGAGAATACATTACATGAATTGTAACTCTCCAAAGAATAGAAGAAGAAAAATATCCTCCCTCTCTATACACTAAAGCCGTCATCCCTATGGAGAACAAGAAGGGAATTTTTGTCATCAATTCGCGCGTGATAATTTAGAGGCAACGTGATTCGTTGTCGGACTCATCTACAGCTTCAAGAATTGAAGAATAAGAGGGTTGAAGAATTCAAGAAGTTCATCAATCTAAAGTTTAAAAGAAGAATTGGCTTCTCCTATCATCTCGCTTCAACGGGTAAGTTGGATTTACTCGTTAATGCATGTTTGAGATTCAATTATGCAAATTAGAGTACACTTTTGGGTTTTAAATTAAATTTTTGAAATTCTTGCGCTGCGTTTATGTGTTTTTACGCAAAACCCAACACTTACTAATGCCTTTATACTAATTATATGTTGTACAGTATAAAGTAGTGCCCTATTCTATAAATCCTCCTTGGCATCGAGGGCACAGACCCAACAATCTCCCACTTGCACTCTATGCCAAACACTATGGTATCCAATACCCATCTTATAAGATGCTGCTCTAGCACCGCCTGTGATAGTGGCCTAGTGAGTGGGTCAACGGTGTTACCGGTTGAGGTTCATTTTCTGCAAGGCTATATTTGCCTTTACCAACGTTCTATCAAAAGATGTTGTATCTCTCAACATTGTGTCTGGATTTGTAAGACCTCGATTCCCTAGCATGTGCATGAGCTCCCTTTCGTCACAGTAAAACGATAGTCCAAGCTGCACGCAAGAAATCTATAGAAGTTCTACCACGAACTTCAGATCCAAATAGTTTCCTTAATAGGCTCCAAGGCAGTTTCATATTCATTCTCAGTAGTGGAGTACTTCACTAGGAACTCTTCCAAGTTACTACTCCACATTTGAGGTTGAATACAAACCCAAAGTGGAATTACAGTCATCTTGATCAGACTCTAAGTCCGATTAAGCATAACCTTCCACTCTCAGTTCTCCATAGGCATAGACGAAAAATATATCCTAAGTTCTTTTCAAGTACTTCATGACATATTTTACGTTCATAGGCAAGAGCCATTTTTCAAATCTTCTATCCTAAATTGCTTTAGGATTTATTCTAAGCAAAGGGCTTGGGAGGGCCCCATCATCCTATTCGTTCTATCTCCATAGACGCGAATTATAAGGACACAAGTGGCTTCTCCCAAGTCTTTTCATGGAGAATATGCTCAATGTTTGTGTCTTGATCCAAGTCAATAAGCCCACATCATTTCCCATAAGTAGAGCACTCTCTACATATAGTACCAGAAATGAAATCTTGCTCCCACTGGCCTTCTTGCACACACATGGTTTCTCTTCATTTTTGATGATATCATAATTCCAAATTATGGCATAAAAATGAAGATTCCAACTACGAGAGGTCCGCTTAAATCCACAAGTGAATTTATACATCACGTAGACCTTATGAGAATCAGCCTCAGATGTGAAACCCTTGGGCTGTTCCATTTGGATGTTCTCCTTGAGGAATCCATTCATGAACAAGTCTTCACATCCACGTGCCAAATTTTCATAATCTTGGTGTGTTACTATCGAAAGTAAGATTCTAGTGGATTTGATTATAGCTGTGGCAAAGGGGCTTCCTCACAGTTAATTCCCTTCTTTTGACTACACCTTTTCTCCATCAGCCATGCCTTGCCATTCAATGTGTTCGCCTATGATGAGTTCAATACTCTCGGGGCGATCTACTAGAGTCTAGATCTGATTCAAAGATATCTAATCCATCTTTACTTTCATAGCCTTACACCTCCTCGTAGAGTCCATATCCACCATTAATTTCTCATGCGTAGAGGGATTGCATCCATGGTTTCCTCTGCTACAGCATACAACTTATGTTTTCCTTGTAGCAGACCACCATATATCTCAAACGGTTGAGATACTCTACCAGACCAACTCGTTGGTGTTTGTGTTATAATGGGCTTGGTTTGGATTTCTTGAATACTAGTCTCCTAAGGAGTTTTGTTTTGTTCTTATAGAACAAACTTTCTCCCTACTCCAATTTCTCGAACGATGTGCCTTCGAGAAAACAGGCCTCCAAGGCCATAATGATCCTCTGACCATTATGTAGGTAAAAGGAGTTCTCCCACTGAATCCTTGGGATAACTAGCAAAACTTCCTTTTAAGGACCTAGCCTCCAGATTCTCTACCTTTATCTTATCTACGTAGGTCGGGAATCCCCATACCATCTCGTGTTTAACATTAGGCTTCCTTTTGCGCCACTTCTGATATGGTGCCTTAGGAATGAATTTGGAGGAACATCTATTCAAGATATACCTACGAGCAATGCATGACTCACTATGAATTTGGGCAATTCTGTGTAGTTATCATAGAATGAATCATGTCCAACAATGTTTTGTTCTTGTATACTACTACCTTATTCAACTGCAGAGTCGCTGGAAGTAATAGCTGTGAAACTATACTATGTTCTCTTGAGAGCGGGTCGAATTAGGAAATCATATACTTAACATTACAATATAATTGTAGTGTCCTAATATGATACCATATTTTCAACCATAGACGTCAGTATGCACCAAACTTTAGAACTTGTGTGGCCCTTTAATATTTTCCCTGTGAAGGGAGACTCGGTCCTTTACCTATGAGACAAGATTCTTAAGTTTGGATAGAGATCCAATCCTAATGGGCTTGTACCCCCATGTTTCCCCATACTTGTGAATCTTATGCCCACAAGTCATAACCTAATCTTGGGTGCCACACAATTCGTCTTGTTTGTTTCTAGCATACCACGCTCTTTAGTCTCTGTGTTCACAGTATACTAATTCCAAACTTTTTGTACTTCTTTCTAATTCTTCAAACATGAACACTAGCTCTAGAATGTAGAATACAAGAAGTTGAGAAAACCGGTAATAGAACACTTAGTTTTATTAAAATACATAGTTCCATACCCAGTGCACCTCATATTTAAGCCCCTATTTATCGTCTCATACTTAGACTTGAGTAATGCTTTCTTCAAGCATACAATTTAATGACGCTAAACTAAGGAACATCCTCAAGTTCCAAGTCAGTTGATTTGGTTAGGCCAGTCTTGACAAAATTATCGAGCAAAATTAACTAAATGGGTTTTTATCTAAGAGAGATATAAACTAAAGCAGAAAATAAATCAAGATATCAATTAGGTGTTTATATTGTACAAAAGTAAAAATTAGGACTTTAATTTACTTGGTTCCCACTACATTTTTCAACACATTGCACTCCCACTGCATTTTTCGAAAATCTCGTTGGATAGATTTCATAGTGAGTGATTAAGTTCTTTAAACTGTTAAGTGGGTTGCAACCCTTTAACGATATTTGGCCTACAAACCTTTTAAAGTGGTGTCTAACACCAATCTATCCAATAGATGGTTCAATCTTCTTTTCCCATAAGTCACTAAACTGCAACCCTTTAACGATATATAAGTTTGTGAACTATGTGAGTTCATTACCACTAACTCCTTATAATCTAACATTTGAATTTCACCTTACAACCCTTTAACGATATTTGGGGTGAAATATGCTTCGATTAAGGCATCCAATGCACTTAATGAAATTTTAGAATTGAGTTTTAACATATGACCCCCACTTACTGGGAAGATGCCATATATTAGATTCAATTCTTAATCTCATTAAGTTTAGTTGAGGGAGAGGATGCCCATCGCCTTTATTAGCTCAGTATTATTTAATTGGGAAAACTTAAGCATTAAATAAGGTCTCACAAAGCATATTACCATTTAACTTCTAACATGCTAACATTCATATAAAGCGTAGAAAAACCTAACAATTCTACTATCACACATTTTCATGGACTGTCTAGATCGGCCCAAGCCAATGGGCTAGTCAACATAATAAATATTTTAAGCAAGCATCATTAACATAAAATAAGTAAATTCTTAGTCCATGAAATGTGTATCCATCACATATATCAAGCATGCATCAAATACAAGACATATATGTGAACAAAAAGTAAAATAAATCCAATTTATTTATTTAATCAAGTCCAATTTGACTATTCCAAAATTAAATTCCATTCAATTTTCAGACTAAGACTAAATCAAATTTAATCGAAGTAAAATTGAATCCCATTTAATTTTCATGTGATCGAAAAATCCAACTTACAAATAATTAAATTCAATTTAATTATCATGAGAAGATTAAATATAATTTAATCCAAGTGAAATTAAATCCAATCTAATTTCCATGGGAGGAATAAATCTTATTTAATCAAAGTTAAATAAAATCTAATTTAATTTCCATGGGCTCATAAATCGTTACAAAATTAAAAATAATTTAATTAAGTATATAATTAAAACCAATTCAATTTTGATAGGTGATTAAATCCAATTGAATCAACTTACAAAATTAAATTCAATTTAATTAATAACTTCATTAAAACTAATTTAATTTTGATAGGTAAACTAAATTCAATTTAATTTAAAATAAATCAAATCCAATTTAATTTAATTTATTATAAAATTAAATCCCATATAATTTATTACAAAATCAAATCCAATCTAATTTTAAGAGGAAAGATTAAATTTAATCGTTTACAAAATTAAATCCCATTTGATTTGGAAAAATAAATTAAACCAATTTAATTTAATATAAATCAAATCCAATTTAATTTATTATAGATTAAATCCTATTTAATTTAATTGAAGGCTTTAATTTAGAAGAAGAAGGAAAAATCCAATTAACAAATGGATATTGGATCTAGTCTAATTTAATTGAATTGAGTGTCATTGGATCAATATCCAAATAAACCCATATTCATTTAAATACAAGCCCAACACCTCTTAATTTTGAAATCAGGTTGGTCCATTTATTTAATTAATCCAATTTGAACTATAACTAAATATTATAATATTATAATATAACTTGAACTATGTATGCACGTCTTATTCACATAGTAGTATTAACTATACCAATTAAAGAAAGAGTAAAAAAGAGGAAGCATTTATCACTAATTAACGTAAAAAAAAAAAAAATTGTGCTCCTAAATAAGTGTGCACATGTTATGTAATAAAAATAATAAATGAAAAGATTTATCATTTTATCTTAATAAGTAATCTAATACTTAAAAAATAAATGATTAATTTTATTAAAAACTAACAATGAATAACATGGATTATCAATAGTTATTTAAAATAAAATTAATGTATTAGCATAAATTAATAAAAATAATATATTAATAGTGATTATAAACATTTATGTGAAATTTTCTTAAGTTTAATATGTCTTATTCACAATACTACAGTCATATTTTACTGTTTATTTCATATATTGAAAATTAATTTATTTAATGAATTTAGCATTAAATCAATTTTGGAGTCAGATTATACTGAAATGTAATCATAAGGGGGGCAAAGTGCTATAGATTATAATAGATAGATATGAAATGAATTTATGATTTTACATAAATGAAGGGTACTTATGTCCATCAATATGTCCTGACTCATTTAATGTAGTAGAGGGGGTTATTTGAAGGTCTAGGGGTAGAGGAGGGTATTTGCTAGAGTGTCTATAGTAGAGGGAGGAAAATGAATTTTGCCCATTAACTTATCCTTATTATTAAACTTATTATCTATCTAAGTTTATAACTAGGTTGCACGGGTGCGGATATGGAGATACGGATACGACGCGATACGGGAACTGCGACACGAATTTTTCAAAATTTTAGGATACAATACGGCGGGGATACGGCTATATATAAATAATTAAATAATATATATTTATACATATATGTACTAATTACAAAATAAATAAATAATATACAAAAATGAAACAAAATATTATACCTTCATAATAACATTAAGGAATTTACTCATTTAGTAATGTTATTTTCTCCTTTTCTCTACTATTTCTTTTCTTAGGAATTTTATCAAACACCTTTTCTTCTCTATTGTTTCTTCTTAGAAATTTTATCAAACACTTGGAGTATGGTTTAACTATATATATGTTTTACACATAATTTCTATATTAAAACACTAAACAATTATTAATTCTACCTAATAGAACAACAACCCAACAACAAGTGAATGAATTAAACAAAAAAAATCAAACTCTCAAAAATCAAAACCCTAGGTTTGCTAGAATAATAGAAGTAGAAATAATATAATCCCAACAATGAAAGGAATTTAGGCTTAAATCAAATTCAAATTAAAACTTCAAGCAATTATTATCAATAAATAACAGTAAAAAGTTGAAGCCGGCTACCTGGGTTTGAAGTTGAACTCCCGTCGGGTTTGAAGCAGAAGCAGAAGCAGACGCCCGGTTCTATTTTTTTGGAGACAAGAAACGTTCTTTTGAAGATTAAAAGGTTTGAGATTCAAGTATTTACCCACTTAAGTTTTGTAAATATGAAAAAAGCCCCCAAAGTGTCCGAAATGTATCAGACACGGCCATTTCCGTGTCCGATACGGTGTCTATTTTCTTTTTATTTACGGGCACGCCAGGTGGCGTGTCGGACACGTATCCGACGCGTGTCCGTATCCGAGGAGTATCCGACACTGCACCAGGGCGTTTTTCGGAGTATCCGTGCAACCTAGGTTTATAACTATCTCAATCACTTCATATGTCAAATCCCAATAAAATATCCTCTTTATATCACATTGCCACTACTTTAAACTATTTTTAAACAATACAACCACACATACCACAAAATTCAACATTCTCAACCAAATATCAATAATTTATAAAATCCTTCGAATGAACTTGAAATATGGTCAAACACAGCCAAAAATTTCTTCACCACCTCTTAAATTCGATATCATATATTTTGTATCCAAATTCAAAAAAAAAAAAGATATATCATATATTTAATTTGTTCTTTTTTTATGTACTTTATATCGTGTGCGAATTCATTGGTCGTTGTTGGGAATAATTTGTCATAAATATACGGACTTTTCGGCAAGTCCGCGTCCGAGTAAAGTAATTAATTTCCAATTTTCCATAGATGAAGGTTCTTGAAACATTCTTCCAAACTAACTCAAGAGCCTACTTACCGGCTAATGCACAAGTGGTTGGGTATTTTCCATGTTAACTTCTAATGAAGTTGACACTTGACCAAATACATAATTGCATAATTGTGTATTTTTTCTTTTATTATTTTTTAGTTTGTTCTTTTTTCTTCCGATTTTGTGTATTTTTTGGTTTCGACTTGAACACATAATTTGTAGATTGTCTTATGAACTTTGTAACGCTGTAAGAATGGGAATGTTTCTATGCCGGGGGTGAAGAAATTATACCTACAAATTTGAAATTATTCCTACAAATTCGAAATTATACCTGCAAATTCAAAATTATACCTAAAAATTCGAAACATTTGAAATTATCCCTAATAATTACAATACCATTACAATAAAATAAAAATAAATTACAAACCTTAAGTTTAACAAAGCAAAAGTATATGAAATTGAAAGATTATCTTAAATTTCTCAATTGGAGGAGAAAATTTTGGAGAAGAGAATTAAAAGCAAAAATTCAAAAAATTTGGAACGAGAAATTTGTGGATTAAAACGATGTTGTTAACAGGGTTATATCCAGTGAAAGAGCGTCTTTCATTATAATTTTATTTAAAATTAATATAAAAACGCTCTTGGCAAGAGCGTATTATATTATTTTTTAAACATATTAAAAATTATATTAGTTTAATACTATTTATTTATTTTTGTATTATTTTTTAAATTTTTCCTCTTCTGGTTAAGGTGACATTTTACCAACAGAGAATTGTATAAATGCTTTGGCCTTTTCCAAGTCAACTTCTGATCAAGTTGATATTTGAATGCTTCACCAATGTTAACACCACCTTAGTTTGAAAGTTAAGGTTTTGTTTGACCTTATTTTTTCAGGTGGATTTTTATTTCTTGGATTATCAGAAAATGAAAATTCACACTTCAACTCATTTTCTTCAAAAACACACTCATTCTCAATTTCTGTGACATATTTTCTATACAAACATTCATCACAACACTTTTTCAATCATATCACACTATCTCTCATTATTTAGGGCAAAATCATTTGCTCCCCCCCCCCCCCCCCCCGGACACTATATACACCGTTATCAAATACCCCCTTTACCCCTAAAACCTTCAAACACCACCCTCTACTGCATTAAAATACATCAAATACCCCCCTAGACACATTGATAGATAAAAATATCCTTGATTTAAAATGATAAAATCACTTAGAACATATCCAATACAATCTATCTAGCACTTTGCCCCCTCTATGATTAAATTTTAACTCCTTTTAGGACAATTTATTTAAATATACAACTCTTAAATTAATTGTAAATTAAACAAATAAAAAGACATGATTGTTATAATATAGAAAGAATAAAAAATTAAGTTTTAAATTATTTCATGTAAATTTATATAACTAAGCTATTATATATTTTTCTTTATCAAAGAATTTAATAAATTTACTCTTCTTTTTTTCCTTCAATAGCTTTGTTGCATTAATAGATATTAGAAAGTATTCTTGTTATTTTGTACTTTTCAATTTTGGTTGCATTTTCGTAAAAGTAAATAACTAAATATTATAATATTTTATTTAATATAACTTGAACCATGTATGCACGTCTTATTCACATAGTAGTATTAACTATACCAATTAAAGAAAGAGTAAAAAAGAGGAAGCATTTATCACTAATTAATGTAAAAAAAGTTGTGCTCCTAAATAAGTGTGTACATGTTATGTAATAAAATGACGATATGAATTGAAAAACTAACAATGAATAACATGGATTATCAATAGTTATTTAAAATAAAATTAAAGTATTAGCATATATTAATTAAAATAATATATTAATAATGATCATAAACATTTATGTGAAATTTTCTTTAAGTTTAATATGTCTTATCCATAATAATACAGTCATATTTACTGTTTATTTCATATATTGAAAATTAATTTATTTAATGAATTTAGCATTAAATCAATTTTGGAATCAGTTTATACTGAAATATAATCATAAGGGGGCAAAGTGCTATAGATTATAATAGATAGGTAGGAAATGAATTTATGATTTTACATAAATCAAGGGTACTTATGTCCATCAATATGTCCAGACTCTTTTAATATAGTAGAGGGGGTTATTTGAAGGTTCTAGGGGTAGATGGCGGTATTTGCTAGAGTGTCTATAGTAGACGGAGGCAAAATGAATTTTGCCCATTAATTTATCCTTACTATTAAACTTATTATCTATCTAACTTTATAACTAACTCAATCACTTCATATGTCTAATTCCAATAAAATATTATTTTTATATCACATGACCACTACTTTAAACTATTTTTAAAAAATACAACCACACATACGACAAAATTCAACATTCTCACACAAATATCAATAATTCATAAAATCTTACAAATGAACTTGAAATATGGTCAAACACAGCCAAAAATTTCTGCACCACCTCTTAAATTCGATATCATATATTTTGTATCCTCATAAAAAAAAAAAAAAAGATATCATATATTTAATTTGTTCTTTTATTTACTTTACATCGTAAGCGAATTCATTGGTCGTTGTGGGGAATAATATGTCATACGTATACGGACTTTTTGGCAAGTCCGCTTCCAAGTAAAGTGATTAATTTCCATAGGTGAAGGTTCTTGAAACATTCGACCAAACTAACGACTCGAGAGCCTACTTACCAGCTAATGCACAAGTGGTTGGGCATTTTCCATGTTAACTTCTAATGAAGTTGACACTTGACCAAATAAATAATTGCATAAGTGTGTATCTTTTCTTTTTTTTTTTTAATTTGTTGCTAATTACATAAGTGGTTTGGCCTTTTCCATCTCAACTCTGACTCAAGTAGATATTGAATATTTTGGTGCTTCAGTGCAATTGAAGTTTCTTTAGTTTGAAAGTTCCATAACTTCTTTAATTCGATGTCAAATATTTTCTTTAATACGTAATGATGTCGAGAACTAGAATTGTTGAAATTTGCACTTAATATGCCTCTTGTATATTTTTCTTTAAAGATCTCGGCTGTAGTTATCATTTCGTCTGATTGTTGAATAGCGTTCTCAATCTATTTTCTATCAAATACAACGTACTTTTCTTCTCTGTTAGTTACAATTACTCATATTTTCTTTTTTTGGGAAATTCAATTGCAATAAAAGGAAATAATAAAGATTACAACAACCGCACAAAGGCTTAGCCATTTCCCGCAACCAAACTCTCTCTCATTCTACCAATTACTCATATTATACCGGCAAAATACATGTACGTACGTCTAATTGAAAAATGCTATCATTTCACGTATTTATTTTGAACTTAACGAATAATATTAATACTTTTGAGTTGAACCATTTAATACACGTATTTTACATATCCCGTATTATATTTAACGAACAGTAGTCTAATTTTGGCAAAAAATATTTATTTTTTATTTAAAATTTAAAGTTATAATAAATTTTTATCAGTACTCATTGAGTATTATACATTTAGAAACTACGAACGGTAATAATTTGTCAAAATAAATTAATGTCAACTAGTGACTCCTATAAAAATTTAATTTTATAAATTAAAAGCAAGTATAAGCAATATATCTTACAAATTTAGAGGAAAAATTACAATTTTGGTACACTAATGTGGCTTGCACATTTTTTTGATACACTAATATGGGGGGTAGAAATTTGGGTACATTATTGGTCAAAAAATTAGCAATTTTAGTACTAAAAGCCGGAAATTGGTGACGTGGCCACGGGAAAATGTCAAAATTGTGGATTTTTCAGAATTGGAGGGAAAATTGATGATGTGGCAGCCAATTGGACAAAGTTAAAAAAATTTGCTACTTGGGAGGTTTGAATTCATGACCTTTGAGCTAAAATTTCACACTTCTACCACTCCATCGCATGCTATAACTTATACCATTATTTTGGTATATGCCTTAGTAATATGTAATTATTAATATTTTATATAAGAATATTTATATAATTATTATAAGTTTATATACACTAAAAGATATAATTAATAATTCATGTACGAAAAGAGTAATTATATATTTCGAGTATATAATTATTTTATCTAAAAACTTATCATAAAATATACATTTATTTCAATTATATCATATATGGATATTATATATTTTTTGCATGTACATGTTCTTATAAATATTTAATATATATATATATATTAAGTATTAGTAAAAAATACTAAAATCCCCCTGAAATAAATTTTTGTATCCCCAAAACCAATCAAAATATTTTTCAATCTTAAAACCCATTCTACAAATTTTTTATTTTAAATTGATAAATGGTATAATATGAATTTTATTTTTTATTAGTAAATATTCTAAATATTTTTCTATAATTTATTTTTAACTCTAATATGGTAGTTATCAAAAAAAAATTAAAGCTTTTAAAAAGATTAAAAAATATGAGAATTAAGATTAAAATCATAATTAATACGATTATCAATTTAAAAGTTCTAAATAAATAAATTTCTACATGAAATTATAATTAATAAATTTTGAATTAGAAAGGTTAAGGACAATTAAGTCCATAAATTTATTAACCATAAATTTTGGGAATTATGGAATGAAAAGTTTGTAAAATGGGTTTTTGGATCGAAAAATATTTTCATGACTTTTTTGGATATTAATTTTTTTTTTTGGGTGGGGGGTGGGGAGGGGGTTAGTAGTTGTCCCCAAATATTTTGAATAAGTACATATATAAAAGAATATTTAAATAGTTATATATGTTTGTTTTATTTATGGAGAAATTATATCCAAAAATATATGTCCATCTTATTTAAAAAATTATGTTAGATATAAAAAATTTCTTGAAAAACAATATCTTTCTAGAAAAATAGAATTGAGAGACATATTTAGAAGATTAATTATATAAAAATTTATGAACTAAAATATATTAATATATATTGTTATTAATAACAACAATGAATATATATTTAAAATATTAATTTTGTAAACTCATCAACTACATAAATATATATGTTTTTAAATATTTATATGTATTTGATTTTTTAATATATTTTATTTTTTTATGAGAATTTTTTAATATATTTTATTACAATATCGTTAAAGTTACAATCTTATTTTAAAAAGAAAATTACTTTGGAAAATAATATTTATAAGTCATAGATTGAAGTAATGTTATAAGTATATAAATTAAAGCAAAATAAATCAAGTACTGGCATGTGGTGGTGTGGTGGCAATGTTAAATTCTAGCTCAAAGGTCAAAGGTTCAAACCTCCAGCAAAAATTTTAAACTTTGTCAATTTGGCTGCCATGTCATCAACTCATTGTCCACTTGGCTGCCACGTCAGCAATTTTCCCTACATTATGAAAAATTCTCAATTTTGACATTTTTCGGCGGCCAATTTCTTGCGATATTTACTGAAATTGCCAAATTTTTGACCAATAATGTACCCAAATTGCTCCCCCCCTCCCCCCAATATTATTGTACCAAAAAAAAGTGCGGGCCACATTAGTGTACTGAAATTGCAATTTTTCCTTAATTTATGCAAAAGTCAGTTGTATTTTAATTCATACATAATTGTACGTCTACAAATCCATTTATTTTGAATTCCCGTAATTGTTTTGTCGATTTCTTTACCATAACTTTGAACAAAATTTTGTAATATATTCATAAACATTAAATGACGAACTTTTGCCAGCCTCTATTTAACTAATTAGGCTTTTCTTTGACCTTATTAATCTGAATTAGTATTGACACTCAAACAGATTCTATGAGCATATATAAATTGGCAAAACGCATTATAAATTAATAATTTCAATAATAAGATGTTAAGTGATAAAATTAAAGTCGTCACTAATCCTGTGTATTAGATATATGATTTGTTTACAAGATGTCAAGTTGACAAAATCTCTTTACGATGGAAGTAACAGTTTTAACTTGGTCACCTTTTATTTTGTTACTAATATTTTTTTTTAATAATGTTGAATCCCTTTGGCAAAAAATGTTTATGTAGGATGCTGTTTACACCTAAGGAAAAATCGGATTTGGGCCTATGATCCGAAGTAAGGCCCAGAAAAGAGGGTAACCCCGACAAAAGCAGATGGGCCTGCAAATAATGGAGCCCAGAATTTGAGTGCTCTAATTCGAAGAGAATACAGGTTGAATTTGTGGAAGCCCAATAATTATTAAGGAGGATAGACGAAAAAAAAGGCCAGGCCGTAAGATGATCCAACAATCAAGAAACAGGCGCCAAGCAAAGAAATTTAAAAAGGAAGTTAGGGGCAGTTTCAGAAGAAGTGGCGAACGTGGAAGTTACAATAAACCGAGAAGGAAGGCAAGGAGTATATGTACGCGAAAGAAAAAAGAAATAGGGACACACAAAATTCTGCAAGAAATCTTCTCTTCTTTAATAGTCAAATAGAGTAATCATAGCCGGTAGGAATAATTAGAGTTAGATTAGATGTAACTTTTGTATTTTCATAGCGTAAGATAGTTAGTGATAGTGTTCGAAGGCGTTCGATGCCATCTGGTTCAAAGTTGTATAATTGAAGAGATTCCAACAAGGAAGTCTTCATGGAGGTATATTTGTACTTAAGTTTTTTTTAGTATTAATTAATTGCTCAAGTTTGCGCTTTATCTTTTAATTAATCGCGAACATTGCATAACGAAAATATTTGTAAGACTTAAACCACCGTTAGCATATATAGGCAGAGGTTAGTGGATAATTCTAAGTTGTGAATTATCAAGGGGTTTGGATTGACTACTCGAAATCCTTCCCTAGTCTAGGTTGTTTAAAAATACGAAACAGATGCTAATCCTTACTCCAGCAAAATCTGTCTACTGAAATTGGGTCGAGTTAGCCAACATTGAGGATTCGGTAAAAGAGGTTTATCTATACTAACTAATGAAGGACATTTATTGAAATTGGGTGGTCGATCTGTTTATAGATGAGCATGAGCTTCTGGAGCCTGTGCTGTTTTAATGAGCTTGACCAATACTAGGCATTCAAAATTAAGTTTCCTTCAATAAAATGGATAGATGCAATTTGTAGCACATTCCTCAATCCAAATTGGAAAATATTCTTAATCTTCTCATTAATCTTATCATGCTTGTCTAATTTTAATCTTTAAATCAATTAATATATGAGAAAATTGGTGGAAAATCCCTAATCGCTATACAAACTCACTGTTCAATCCCTCCCCATGTTTTTAAAGGATTCAGTCCCTATTTGAAAAAAAACTTTGTTCTAACTCTCTAATCCGGGTGAAAAGTCTAAAATACCCCTAAAGGGCCTCTTAATTACGCGCTACCATTTCTGTTCCAATTTCATCCGCAGAAGCCCCGGTCTTTTCACTTCCCAGTTGAAACCGCAAGCAATCTTCTTCTCTTCGTCCTCTTCATCACCTCTTTGCACGATTTTCTCACCGGAGCTCCGTCGTCAAACCTCCTCGCCGGAGATTTATTCTCGCCTTTCTCCCCAGAGCTCTATCATTGTCTCTCTTCCTACATTTCTACAATTATTTGAAGGTTCATTTTGATTTTAAGTTTTAAAATTCTTCAAACAAATTTGGGCATAATTTTGTCAATGTGTACGGTGATATAAACTAAATCCCAATTTAATTTCAAAAACCCTAATTTTCTCTATTTTGGTCTTTTAAACAGCCTAAAAATTAGTATTTTCTACCTGATTAGACTCCAATTTGATGATCTCACATCAATTTTATCATACGTCATTTTGGTTATCTCATACTTCAATTTAGGAGTGTTTATACGTCAAACAAATTTTGGGCACAAATTTGTGAATGTACTGTAACTGAAACAAAACTCCAATTAAATCTCAAAAACCCTAATTTAATTATTCTTTGTTTTGGTCTTATAAACAGCCTAAAAATTAGTATTTTTAGTGCTTTGATTAATGCAACATTTTAATACGATGGCTAATTCGTGATGGTTAATGATATACTGTTAGTTCAATACTTTATATGATGTATATCCATACTGAATATCGATTACATCATACTTGAGCAGCTTTATATAAATATTGTAATAGTCTTCATTGCTTTTTGTACAGATGGCTACGAGATATGAGGTTGTAAGCAATGCAGCATCCACTTCTACAGCGAATTCACCCAAGAATATCGCAAATAAACACAGGGTAGAACTCTAAACCCGGTGTTCTCCTACTTATTTCCTCAACATCGTGGAGAAGTTGAGGAAGGATATGAAGGCGGAGCACCATATTCTCTTGCAAAGAACTCCTTTTATATCATATCTGGACATGCCTCATCTTGGCATATCAATGAATCGATCGCAAGCAGTTCTTGCAAGGTTCAATGAAGAAGCCAGGGCCTTCTCGGTGGGGACCAATATCACTATCCCATTCTCCTCCACTGATTTCTCGCTAGTTCTCGGGCTGCACGATGTTGGTGCACATGTTAATTTAAATATTAGAGCCTGGAGCGAGATACAAAACCAGCTCTTCCTGTATAAGAAGGTTGAGTTGCTTACTCGTGATTGGATTGCCGAAAAACTGAGTATTTATGTAAATAGGAGTTCGAAAAAGTATATTGAAGATTTTGTCTGGCTTTTTGTTCTTTTCCTGTTTTGTTGCTTCTTTTTTTTTTTTGGTAAAAGTAACTATTCTACTGCAAAATTTGTTTATCCGTATCTTGAGGACATGTCGCATATTCTTATCTGGTTTTCTAGATATTGCCTTACAAGAAAGGGGGAAAGAAATTAGGCTATGTCAAAGGGGTGCGTCGTCGGCTTGATGGTAAGCATGTTTTGTGCTAATATATTCATTAGTTTGATTCAATAATTATTCTCACAATGTTTTACGAATTGTAAGCTTAGTTCTATGAGCACGTACCCTACGGGTAAGTGTTTTACCCAAGTTGTTCTGGTGGAGTATAGACAAGAAGGTCCATGGTATCGACTCTTCTGACACTATCCTGAGCAGCTTTCCCTTGCGTGAAGTAATGTTTTTAGTTATTTGATGTTTCCTTAGCTATTCCTTATAAATCTCAAATAACAAACAAATTTCTAATTTTTTTCTTGTCATCAGGTTTATCCCATCATACCCTATACTGCCGAAAGAAAATTTATCTATGCAATGAAACACCAAATTGAGGTAAATCAGCATTGGAAGTTTATGCATTAAGATTTATCCTTCAGGAGTTTAAGTGCTAATAATTTGTCTATGCAGAGGTCATTTGGAAGCAGCAGTGAGCCTGACGCCTTGATCTATCTTGTTGAGAGATTAGAGGCGGAGTTGAAGGTAAAGGTGGAAGAGAATAAAGCTTTGAAGAAAAGAAATTTTTATCTAGAGAATAGGCCAAAGGAGGGGGATGAGGAGATTGATGAGGAGGCTGATGAGGCTGGCGATGAGGAAAGTCTAAGGAAAAGGATGGGAAGGAGGCTGAGGAAGAGGCTGAAAAACCCAGTCCCTCAGACACAGACACAGACACGGTGAGCTATGCAGAGCATCAAGGTGAGAAGGCTCAAAATCAGGATGGTGCCTCCACAAACTTCTGGTGTACAAGAAGATGTGGCTCAAGTGGTGAAGAGAGTAAAGAAAAAGAAACAATATTCAGAAGACTTCATGAGACCTCCGAGCACCGCACCAAGGCATACAAAAAGGGGGAGATCGGTGCGATTAAGAGGAGCATGACAGTTGTATTTTCTTGTTTTAAACAATGTTGGATTTGGAACGATGATGGATAATTTCTTTTTCTTTTTTGATGGATAGTTGTTGTTTTTGACAGTATATATTTCATTTTGATGTATTTATCCCGTACCTCTTAGTTTACTTAAGGTCTATAAAAATTCCGGACATGCATAAAAATACTTCATACATCTCAATTGATAAGTATTCATACGTCGATATTATGTATTAATACGTCATATTAAGTGTACCTATACTTCGATTGATAGATAATAATACGTCAATTGACTTGCATTCATACGTCAATTTGAATGTACTAATACATCATATTAAATGTATTATTATGTCAATTGATAGACAATCATACGTCGATTTCTAGAAAATAATAACTCAGTTGATATGCATTCATGCGTCGATATTATGTATTAATATGCCATACTAAGTTTACCAATATGTCGATTAATAGATAATAATACGTCAATTGACTTGCATTCATATGTCAATTTGAATGTACTAATACATCATATTAAATGTATTATTATGTTAATTGGTAGACAACCATACGTCGATTTTCAAAAAATAATACCTCAATTGATATGCATTCATTCGTGGATATTATGTATTAATACGCCATATTAAGTGTACCTATACGTCGATTGATAGACAATAATATGTCAATTGACTTGCATTCATACGTCAATTTGAATGTACTAATACGTCATATTAAATATATTATTACATTAATTGATAGATAACAATACATCAATTTCCAGAAAATAATACCTCAATTGATATGCATTCATACATCGATATTATGTATTAATATGTCATATTAAGTGTACCTATACGTCGATTGATAGACAGTAATACATCAATTGACTTTCATTCATACGTCAATTTGAATATACTAATATGTCATATTAAATATACTATTAAGTCAATTGATAGACAACCATACGTCGATTTTGAAAAAATAATACCTCAATTGACTTGCAACATACGTCAATATTATGTATTAATACGTTATATTAAGTGTACCTAGTGGTACCATCTACACACATTATGTTTGTGAGATATGTATAATCATGTCTATAAATATATCAAAACTATAAACATTTACCCATAGAGTAAAGTAAAAACCAGTTGTAGTGTGGATACACATTGTCTTTGGTACACACATTACTAAGTCAAGTGATTACTAGTAGTAGTGTCTACTCAAGCGTTTGTATAAGAAATGTAACATTATCAATTCAACTCCTATGATCACAACATAAAATATTACAAATTGATACATTCGTTCATAAAATACTTATCCAAATATATTCACGTTGTCATTGGATTTAGGGGTTAGGGTTTAGGGTTTGGGGTTTAACATTTAAAGTTTAGCGTTTAGGTACAACTGACCTAAAAGGATGTACTACATATTAAATGATGTATTATTACAACTAAAATGATGTATTATTAATTATAAAGGCTGTATGTCAACATTTACGATGACGTATTATTTCTATTAAAATGACATACGTGTAGAATCTAACGACGTACGTGATCAAATAAGTAGATGTATTAGTATATATAAATTATACATTTTTAATGACGTATTTCCACAGCAAACCGAAGTACTATTACATATAAAATGATGTATTGTTACAACTAAAAGGATGTATTTATAATATAAAGGCCTCATGTCAACATATAAGATGACGTATTATTTTAATAAAAATGACGTACATGTGTAATCTAACAACGTACGGGTATAGTCTAATGACGTACGTGGTCAAATAAGTTGACATATTAGTATATATAAATTATACGTTATAAATGACGTATTTCAACAGCAAACCGAAGTATTATTACATATAAAATGATGTATTGTTAAAACTAAAAGAATGTATTAATAAATATAAAGGTCGTACGTCAACATTTAAGATGATGTATTATTTTAATAAAAACGACGTACGTGTGTAATCTAACGACGTATGTATATAGTCTAATGATGTACGTGGTCAAATAAGTTGACGTGTTAGTATATATAAATTATTTTTTACGGACTGACATAGTTTTTCACACAAACTGACGTGAACTTCCTCATTCTCATACAAGGAGACACCTTGCTCCTTTCTCACTCCTCACCAAACATTAGAAATTCACCAGTGTTCTTCGTGAAGATGAATGGACGCCACTGTAAGCGAACAGGCTTCACAACCCTTCCCTACTCCCATTTCTTTTTTGACGAGAACTTCATCCCTGAGCCAGATGCATGTCCTATACCACAACCATATGCAGGACTGAAGAATGACGATCAAGGCCCTATGGAGAATGGAGAGAATGACCGTATGGAGAATAGAGGTAATGAAGATGATCGAGACCCTATGCAGAATCGTGTGATGGAGAATGGTGTGATGATTAATGGTGGTGATTCTGAATAGATTTATGTTTGTGATTGCTGGCTACATATTAGGTTTTTTATTTTTAATTAATAATGCCAATGTAATGAAGGGGGATATTATTTAATATTAATGTGAATTATTTCTTATAATTTTATGGTTACTTTTTAGTACAATATCTTCAAATTGAATGTGATGCAACACCTGGTGGATCTCCAGGAAAATGATCCACCAAAGTATTTATTACAAGCCAAGAAACTTAATGGCTATGTTTGGTTATGTTTTGGGATGGTATTCTGGTGAGAATTATTGGTAAGAAATTTATGAGGACACGTGCAATTTTGATGATATTATGTTTGGTTACGTTTTGGGAGTTGGTTTTTGAGTGTTTTTTTTTTGAGATAGTATTTGGTTTTGTTTTCAGATGGAACATAAATTACTGTAGTTGTCAAATCAAGTCGGTTTTTGTCTGTCAATAATTAAAAGTTATAATATAATATTGAGATTGTAATAATTATTATATAGATAAATATATATGTATATATGTACAAATATATATATATATATATATATATATATTTAAATATATATGTATCTATATGCATATATGTATGTATCTTTATCTTAGAAATTCCTTGTGTGTGAATGTGTGTGTGTGAGCATGCGTGTAAACAAATTATACATATATATATATATATATATATATATGTGCATATATATATTTGTGCCTATTTTAAAACACATGGGAGGATTGTAGGGACAATATATATATATATATATATATATATACATATATGTATATATATATACCTATATATATATATATATTTGTGCCTATTTTAAAAGCTATCAACACATTTACCATTAAAGTCACTCATCACAATAGAACAAACTCAATCACTTTCAATTTAATAACAAATTATTTTTCAAATAATATACATTAAGAAAACTTTAAAAAAATTAGCAATGACAAAACACACACATATAAATATGGGTAACACACACACAATCAAACATAAAAATCAAACCACAAATTTAGCCATGAGATAAATTATACACAGCCACACACATAAAAAAATGAGTAAAACAAACTCTAAACCTAATCTAAATAAGAAACACAATCTTATTCTTAGGTAATTAGGAAAACACTCCTCATACAATTCAATTACCAAATCCAAGCCAAAACCACTTACGAAATAAGAATCCCTTGCTTCAAGTCACTATTCACGTGGTCAAACCTGTGTTGACCACGCTGTTGATTAGGTCAACCCGAGTTGACCGTGGTCAAACTTCCTTTGACCGTCCCGATACCTTTTTTTTTTCAAATAATATACATTAAGAAAACTTTAAAAAAATTAGCAATGACAAAACACACACATATAAACATGGGTAACCCACATGCATTTCTCCATTCACACTAAAGATGTCAAACGGGAAGGCCCGGACAGGCCCGGCCCGGTTTTTTTGCAACAGGCCAGGCCAATCGGGCACGGGCTGGCTCAAACCCAGCGCACTTGACTGCTCATGCCCGGGCCAGCCCACATGCATTTCTCCATCCACACTAAAGATGTCAAACGGGAAGGCCCGGACAGGCCCAATCTATTTTTTTGCAACGGGCTAGGCCAATCGGGCCCGGGCTGGCTCAAACCCGGCGCACTTGACTGTTCATGCCCGGGCCAGCCCACTACGATTTTTTTTGTTTTTTTGTCAAAAAAATGGCAAAACTCAATTTTTTTGAACTTTTGGTCCCAATGTTGAGTCAAAGCCAAAGGTATGCAAACTATTTGGGAGTAACCGAGTAAGTAGAAAATTACATTATGTTATATATTATTACATAATGTAGAAAATTACGTTGTGAATGAAAATAACTAATTTTTAATTCTTGTAAATTATAAGTTAATTTAAAAGTTTTAATTATTTTTATTCTAACTTTAGAGACTTCAATAAAATTGACACCTAATTTAAAGAGATAATGTTGAAATTTAAAAATGAAAAAACTTAAATTGAAATTGATATCTAATTTAAAGAGACAATATTGAAATTTGAATGAAAAGAATTAAAACTAAAATAGATTATATACTTTAATGAAATTACATGAGAGATGGAAAAAATTACGGCACAACAATTTATTTTTCTTGTTCATTTACATTATGAAAAACAATATACTACCAAATGTGTAGTAGTATTCACAATGAAAAAAATTATATAGAAATATTACATTATTCATATTCAAAATGTGTCCATTTTTCCTTGTAGGCATTGGATGGGGATCCATGTTGGTTTTCATAATTTTGAACATATCCCAAATAAGGGTCTTCGACAATGTCTTCTTCTTCTCCAAGTGGTGATCCGTCGTTTGGTGTCTCGACAATATCATTGTCATCTTCAACTTCATCAATGTCATCGAATATCAATTTGGCTTTGAATTTGTTTCCATCTCGTACGAATTCCTTCTTTCTCCATGCTTGATCAAGCCAATCCTTGTAGCAAATACAAAATTTTATCGATTGTGGATTTAGACGGTTTCTTTTATCGCTAACGGTCCTTTCACCTACACTAAAAGCACTTTCGAAAGCTACGGTAGACATTTGAAGTGTTAGTATATCACGAACAATCGAAGAAAGAATAGGAAACCTTATTTGTTCTCATTACCACCACTGTAAAATATCAACTAATCCTTTAATATGTTCAATGGGAATTTGTAGATAGCAATCAATTTCATATGATGCCGTATTTGTTGTTGTATGTGATGCTACTTTCAATCTATCGAAAAAAGGATTTTCATCTCCAAGTTGTTCGCTTGATGATGTGGGCATGTCCATATATGGCAAATTAGATTCATAAAACTCTAGTATATTATTCAATAAACTATTTACTTAACTTCTCTCTTCTTCCATGTCCAAGTTAACAAAGTTAAGAAATGTGTAGTATTATTCAATCAAGGTAAAACAACGCTCTTTTTACACCTAGAATCAAATATACAAGCTAATATACATATTGGAGGAATCCTAGCATAATATTTCTTCCATTTCAATTCCATTTCTTCTATTATTTCTTCTACATTATCGCTTTTTCTATTTTTGGAAAACATTTCAACTATTTTCAACATATTAGGCAACATAATATTTGAAGTAGTATAATAACTACTGGACATAATTTCCGTTACTTCACGAAATGCTTCTAGCAAAGGAGCAATTGCATTAACAACACCCCAATCGGCATCATTTATATATTTAGATCCATTTTCCCCGACAAAAATTTTATTAGCAATTTCATTAATAATTTTACGATAAGGATAAGCCTCGGTTAACATTTTATACGTAAAGTTCCATCTAACCTCCATATCTAAGTAAGGTGCTCTATACATCATTTTCTTTTGCAAGACTCTATGATTGTAGTCTTGATTTCTAACACTTGAAGCCTTAATATGTGATATACAATTTCTAATTTTGGATACATGTGCTTTTATAAAATTTAAACCATCTTTAACACATAAATGCATAACATGACATATACATCTAATATGAAATAATTGTCCATCTAACATTGGCCTAAATTCATGTTTCATATGTGCAATAGCGGTGGTGCAATTGGTTGCATTATCAAAAGAAGTTGACATAATTTTGTTCTTTATCCCCCAATATTCACAACACAAATCTATAGCTTTTGAAATGTGGTAACCCGTGTGTGGATGATCAATTGATTGAAAGTCGATAATTCTTTTTTCTAAATAAAAATCTTCATCTATTCAATGTGCCGCAATACAAATATAATGAAGACAACCCCTACCTCGCCACATATCCGACGTTAAGGAAACTTTAGAAGTTAATGTCGATTTTTTTTTTCAAAGCATCTATTTCATCTTTATATTGATTAAAACCATATTTATAACATGTGTTACGTGATACTCGTTTAAATTGTGGTTGACACCACATTTTTATAAGATTTTCAAAATATTTGTTTCCGGAAAATGTAAAAGGTAATTCAGCTTGAATAACTAATCGAGCTAAACCATTTCTCATTGTTTCTTCATTATATTCAAAGTTTGCAATAGCATCCTATTTCTTTGATTTGTTTCATGTATAGTCGATCCATGATCATCAAGTTGCATAGTTTTCCATCCCGGGTGCTTAGCGGGTAAATGCCTTTTCATATTCCCGGAACCCCCACCTTTTTTAAATGCAAAAGGTTGTTCACATATCCGACAAACAACTTTTTCTTGTTCGGGAAAATGTTTAAAAAAACACCAAACTACAGGTGATGGTTCTTCTACATTTACTTCTTCATCATCCATTTCATTTTCTTGTCCCATATTCATTTGTGATTGTGATTGTGAAAAATTAAAAGTTTCATGTTGTAAAAACGCTTGTTCTTCGGTGAACGGCAATTTTACATATGACATGTTAAATAAATAATAATCACTAAGAAAATAATAATAACAAAATTCAAATTAACAACTAACAAATATGATCAAATTAAGCACAAAATATTAATAAAAAAAGTGTTAAAAAACCAAAATGATATTACCGAATTGAAGTTAGAAATTACAATCGACGATTGAACTTTGGATGGTACCACGACAAATGCTCACGTTTCAACTCCAAAATGTTGATTGATCACATTCCAACTCCAAATTGTCGATTGATCAAGTTCCAATTGTCGCTTGATCTCCAAACACAATTGTAAAATTTAAATATCGAGCTAAAAGAGAATTTATAATATTTCTTGTTGAATTAGTAATAAAAAATGCAACATATTACTCATATTTATATAAACTAAAAGATATTACATAAAATATAAATTAATAAAAAAAACAAAATTGACCATTGCAAAAGCAACGATCAAAAATGGAAAAAAAAATCAGCAACGGCTGGAATTACCAAAAAAAAAAAAATTAGATGGGGGCAAGGGGGAATCGAACCCTTGCCCCCTCTAAAGACACCCGCTAGTGGGGTATTTTCATTTAATATATACACAAAAATTCTGGACCGGGCAGAAACCGGGTCGGGCCAACCCGACCAGATTATATCAAAACTGTTTCGGGCTGGGGCCGGGCCGAATATTGAATTGGGCCAGGCCATACCTGGTCTGGGGTGGGCCGGGCCGTGGGTTGGCATGCCAGGCCGGCCCTTTTGACATCTTTGATCCACACACACAATCAAATCATAAATTTAGCCATGAGATAAATTATACACAGCCAAAAGCATAAAAATGAGTAAAACTTTAGAATAATATGTACAAATACCACATATATATCAATATAGATATATATAAATTCAAACACTTTCACTATAACTAATTTGAAGGGAAAAAATTGAGAGTTTTACTTTAGAAGGCTCCACAAATTTCAATCTATGTTTTATCAGTACTATTTCTCATGATAGAATTACAAACAATATGGTAAAATACTCTATAAAATCAAAGAAAAATTATTTTATAAAAAAAATACTAAATTGGGAAAAAAAAGTAGACGGTGAAAGAGTGGAGAGAGGGGGGAGAGAGAGAGAGAAAGAGGGAAGGGGGATAGAGAGGGGAGAGAGAGAGAGAGAGAGAGAGAGAGAGAGATAGTGGAGGGAGAGAGGAGTGAATAACTTTTTAAATAAAAAAAGAGAGAATGAGATAGAGAGGCAACAAAGAGAGAGACAGAGGGATAGAAAGGAGAGAGAGGAGAGAGAAAGTATATAGGGAGGAGTGTAGGGACACAATAGGTGTAGTAAGATGAAAAATAATTATTATATTTTTTTGAACCAAAAAAATAGTGTATTTTTGACGAAATATTGTGTGAACCAAACATTGTTTGGTGGAAATTTTGGACCAAACATGAGTTGGAAACATACCCAATGTTTTTGGTAATACAAGAGAAACAAGATAATACAACACGACCATAGTATAAATCATAATATTAGACCAACTCTTCGAATTGGCCTCTCTCATTTTCTAGCAGCTAGTTTGTCTACATGACCGCTTTGGTATTCCTCCATCGCTCAGCATTTCTCGGGTCTTCTTTCTTACATATAAATAGTGAAAACAACGGGAAAGATGACCGATAGTAATAAGTAAAGGTAAATTGAAGTAGTACAACACCACCCTAATGTTATCCTAATAATTTACATCCGACATAATATCCATGAACAAACGCTGTATCGAAATGTATATATGCAGTATTTGTATTATTAATTGCAGTATTGTCCCATATGAGGTAATTTTAGTGCAGAGTAGACGTACTTTCACATCATAATGTGATTGTTAGGTATATGTCCTAGATGCCAATGAGAACAAATAGTTAGATTAGGGTATCTTATTATGTTGTACAAACTATTAAAATCATATTAATAAAGGCATCTGTATTTTGTTCATATAAATCTTTATGGCATCTAAATAAGTATTGAACATATAGTCCATGTGAATAAAGGTTTGACTCTTTGCCCTTTATGGAATAAAGACGTGGCATGGGAAGAGTCTTACACCTTATCACTTAAAATGGTTCGCAAGTCAAAGAATCTTAATTGGGCATTAAGATTCGACTTGTATGACACATGCTCAGACAATGAGTGCCAGTCGAACACTATAGGGATAGTGGGAGCAAGTATCATAGATATGTTAATGGAATTAACATATTCGAACACAGCTCGTAGTAATCCGATCACATGGGTATTTACTCACTGACTGTCAATGATTGGATTACTAATCATAATAGTATGCGTGAGCCTTAGACCTGAGGGTTCATGATCAATGTACTTGTATTATTGGATCTGTTACCAGAGTAGTTAGGCCCATATCACCCGTCGGTGGGGTCGACCTCGAAGTGCGATATCAATGAGACAAGTAGCAGTTGATCAGTGATCGCCAAGATGAGATTAACTGTCTCGATGGTAAACGAGTAAGTATCCTGTGCGATTACAGGCTAATGAAATTATAAAGTCTTTGGCCAAAGCATAACAACTAACTCATGTGGGACATTGAGGGTAGTTTAGTAATTTCATTATGCTATAATCTAATGCACAGTATCAAGTTTAGTGAGCTTGACATTTTCCATGACTCTCACTTGATCGGGATACGTCGGTGAAGGGCTTATACTCATACGAAAGTTATGATCAAGAGGTTCGTAAAATGATTTATTCATTTCGTACTCAATTGGGTTACGATGTGAGTTCATGGGACTGGCTAGGTGACACTCACATCCTTAGGTAATTCCTCCCTTTCCCAATTGAGACGAACCTAAAGAGTCGCGCTACAAGAAACGAACGGGATGTATCCTTTTATGTAAATCTTTTAGAAAGAATTAAATGGACTGATTGATTTAATTAGATTAAATCAATTAATTAAATATTTAATTTAATTAGATTAAATTAAATTATTTAATTAGTACATTAATTAAAAGGAATTAATTAGTAGTATGTATTATATTTAAATTAGATTTAAATTAAATATATACAGATGGGCTAGAAATTAGACAAGCTAATTAAAAGCCCACCCAGTTCAAGGAAGCCCTAGAAGGGGCGGCCACTTAGGGTTGGAGTAATCTTCAACTTGTTCCACAAGCTAGTCGAGTTTAAAAGGACTCCTACAGTGGAACAAACCCTAAGAAAAGAAAAGACAAGAAAGAAACACAACAAAAAAGGAAAAGAACTCTCTCTTCTCTAGCCGTTCACTACTGCAAAGAAGGAAGAGTTTCGGGATCTTTGGAAGGCTCGTTTCGCATGAAGCTTTAGACATAGGAGCCCTTGGAGGATTGCTGTTCTGCAGAATTAGTAAACGAATCAAAAAAGTATTTTTATTCGTTTTAATTTTCACGAAACCCATTAAAAATCATCAGATCTATTTTTGTGATCTGTCAATAGGAATCCTCTTATCTTCCGCTGCAATTCTCTGTTTTCATGGATAGAATTCCTAACAGTGGTATCAGAGCCGACTTAAACGGATCTGATGATTTTTGCGTTTAAGATTATGTTGGTTAAAATTGGATTTTTAAAATCTGATTTTATATGTTTAATATTCGATGTTAAATCTGAAATTTTGAAAATATTCAGCGCCTTGAAATCGTTGCACAATTACATGTTTTTCCCTGCCGGCAAAGGCGAATCGGGGTGGCACCTTGTGTTTTTGAAGCACACGCAAGCACCACCGCTGCTCGTATAATTAGAAAAAAAAGGATAGGGTGGCGGCACTGATTTGCGTCGCCACCACGGCGACGGAACTAAGGCAGCATCAGTCACCCTAGGCGTGTTGGGCCGTAGCCCAGCACGCGTGCGCTGAGCCTTAGCCCCGCGCACGGAACTGGAGCTGGGCCCAGCCCAGTATATTAATATATATATTTATATTTTTAATATTTAAATAAATATATATATATATATATAGTTTAATAAATATTAGGGTTTGACCCTAATAGACAAATTCGACCTGTGATTTGTCAAGCCCTTTTTCCCTAAAATGTTTTTTTTTTAAATTAAATTGGATTTAATTAAGTTAAAATTGAATTTGACTTTAATATTAAATTGGATTTAATAGTATCATAAATTAAATTGGATTTTTATTTATGATTGCGAAGACTAAATAAATAAGATTTATTTTAGGTTGATTATATTTTTGTAAAATGAATAAGGAATAAGTTTGACTTATTTCCTGAATAACAAATTGAATTTATTTCCTGTTTAAAATTGAAATTAAAATTCATCTTTTCTAATTAAATTAGATTTAATCGGTTTTTGAATTTCTTTTTGATTTTAAACTCAAAACCAACATAAACTTAAATAGTTTTCTTACATGCTTTGATGTATGTTGTGGTGGATGCTTTCATGGACTTAGGGTTTTACCGCTTTTGTATTATCTGGGTTGTATTGGGCAATTGCCCCCCAGTTTGTACTTTTAATTTTGGTAGTATGATGTATAGGGTGCTTTCTGAGTTGTGTATAATAGAGGTAGTACCTTTTCTAGCTTGGATCACGAAGATCTATTAGAAATTAGATTTGTAATAGACCCCTATCCCCCTGATTGATCTATTGGCTTGGATCAATCTAGAATGTCCATGGAAATGCATGTTGTTAGAATAACTAGGTTTTTCTATGTATGCATGATTACAATTCATATATGTGCGTAATAAATTAATGTGCAAAGTGAGACCTTAATTTTTCAAAAATTTTCCAACATTAAATACTAAGTAAGTAGGGGATATTGGATATCATGGCTCTCCATCAAACTTGGAAAAGATGGGATTATGAGTTATGCATGGCATCGTCTCGACTAATGGGGGTTATGCATTAATTCATAATCCATATCTCTTCAAGTGCATTTGATGCCATAGGTCGAAGCAAATCTTACCCCATACACCGTTACAGGTTGCAAGATAAGATTCAACTGTTAGATCGATAGGAGTTGACGGGAAAGTACTTAGATGGATCACCACCAATATTTCGTTACAGGCTGAGGTTGAGTGATCCATGAGCCAAAGGTAGATTGAATCATCAGTAAGACTGGTTGACAAGACATGTCACTTCAAAAGTTCCAATGAGCCATACATCGTTACAGATTGAAACTCATTGAAATTTTTGAAGAACTCAATCACTCACTATGAAATCTTTCCAACGAGATTTCCGTTCATTGCAGTGGGAGTACAATGGTTCAAAAAATGTAGTGGGAGCCAAGTCAAAAATTAAAGTCCTAATTTTTACTTGGATACAGCATAATTATCTAATTGAATCTTGGTTGTTTTCTGGAGTTATATTATCTAACTATGGTGACTGGGTCAAGAGGCTAAGAGCTGGTCTCAGAAAGAAATCACTTGAGCATGTTTTAGAACAAGATGGTCCAACTTTCCCTGGGGTTGAAAATGGAACATCTGTTCTCAAAATTAATAAGAAATGAAATTCTGATGCTCAAGAGGTCACCAGTTACATGTTGAAGTCAATGAGCAAAGAATTGAGATATATTCATTTGGAAATGGATAATCCCAAATCCATCATGCTTCATTTGGGGGAAATGTTCGGGGAACATGGAAAATCAATTCGGTATTATTTATCGAAGGAACTTTTCCAAGCAAGAATGGGAGAAAATGATGAAGTGGCAAGTCATGTTATGAACATGGTATCCATGATTAGAAGACTCCAGACTCTGGGAAGTTTCATGGATTTTCATCTACAAGTAAACCTTATTCTTCAATCTCTTCCCAAATCCTTTTATGCCTTTGTCAATGACTTTGAAGTTGATAACCTGGGAGGTTCTTTAATGGATCTTAAAGACAGACTTGTTCACATACAAGCTCTCATGAGGAGGGAATTGGAGGATGATTTACCTCTAAATGGACTGCTCGGCATAAGAATTACTTTTGATAACCATAGAAGGGGAAAGAAGCGCCCAAGGATTGCAACAACATGTGTTAACTACCAAGAGGTGGACAACTAAAAAAATGACTACCTTAAGCTGAAAGCGAAAATTACTTCAGGCATAGAACTTAATGTTTTAGAAACAAATTGTTCTGTTACCATATTTTCAACTTCCTGGATTCTAGACTCTGAAACTAGTTCTCACATATGTGTTATGAACCAGGAGCTCGAAAGAAGTAAGAAGCTGGAGCATGGCGAAGTGAGGATCAACGTTGGCAGCGGTCATAGTGTAGCAGCCTCACACATTGGTACCACTTCCCTTAGTTTATCATCTGGACATTTATTATATTTAGACAATTGCCTTGTTTTGCCCAATGGGCTTAAGAATATTGTTTCAATTCCTGTTTTAGTCAGGAAAGGTTATTTATTTTCCTTTATGAACTATTCTTGTGACATTTATTTTAGAAATGAATGTGTTGGCAATGCGTCTTTAATAAATGATTTATATTATATTAATGTCCAAAATGATTGTAATGTCAATGTTGTAACAAGAAAATGCAGAATGTATGATACAAACTTGAGACAACTATAGCACTTGAGACTAGGTCAAGTCGGGACCAAAGACTACACGAATTAGAAAAGGATAGAGTCATAGACTTATTGGGATCAGATCCCTGTCCCACTTGTGAGTCTTATATCCAAGGCAAAATGACCAAGTCCCCCTTCACAGGGAATTTTGAAAGAGCCACAGAAGTCTTAGGTCTAGTTCATACTGATGTGTGTAGACCATTTGGAAATATGGCCCGCGGTGGCTTTCAGTACTTTATTACATTTATGGATGACCATTCTAGGTATGGCTACGTGTATTTAATGAAGTACAAGTCTGAATCATTGGGGAAATTCATTAAATTTAAGACTTTAGTTGAAAACTAAACCAGGCATCATATCAAGACACTTCGGTCTGACCGCGGTGGCGAGTATATGAATGCGGAGTTTGACCAGTTCCTTCGGGAACATGGCATACTGTTACAGCTTACTCCTCCAGCAACTCCACAATTAAATGGCATAGCAAAACGAAGGAATCAAACACTGTTGGACATGGTTCGATCCATGCTCAGCTACACAGATTTACCTATTTCACTGTGGGGGCACGCGCTACTTACAGCAACTCACATTCTGAATAGATGTCCCTCCAAATTTGTTCCTAAAACACCATATCAGATAAGGCGTGGAAGGAAGCCTAATCTGAAACGCATAAGAATATGGGGTTGCCCAGCATATGTGAAAAAGACCAAGGCAGAGAAATTGGAGGCTAGGTCCATGAAAGGACGATTCGTTAGATATCCCTAGGATTCCATGGGATACCTTTTCTACCTTCCCAATGATCAGAGAATCATTGTTGCCTTACAAACAATCTTTCTCGTAGAAGAATTCATTTGAGTAGGAGGAGCTGGTGGAAGTATTGTTCTACAAGAACAAAATGAATCCCCTGTGGAAGACACTATTCAAGAGACCCAACCCCGCCCAAAAATGACACAACCATCAGTGCGCAGGTCTACGAGAGTATCTCAACCACCTGGGAGATATGGTTCTCTGCTACAAGGAGAGCATAATTCGTATACAGTAGTAGAAGGAAACCATGGAGATGATCCCTCTAGTTATGACCAGGCAATGATGGATATGGATTCTGCAAAATGGCATGAATCTATGAAAGTGGAAATGGATTCGATGTATTCAAACCAAGTCTGGAATCTAGTAGATCCTCCCAAATGTATTGTACCTATTGGATGCAAATGGATCTATAAGAGAAAGATAGGTCCAGATGGCAAGGTGGACACCTATAAGGCCAGGCTAGTGGCAAAAGGGTATAGTCAAAAGGAGGGCATTGACTATGAGAAAACCTTTTCACTAGTAGCTATGATCAAATCCATTCGAATTCTATTTTCAATAGCTGCATACCTGGATTATGAAATCTGGCTAATGAATGTGAAAACCGCCTTCCTAAATGGATTCCTCTAGGAGGATATCTATATGGAGCAGCCCATAGGTTTCATATCAAATGCCAATTCTCATAAGGTCTGCAAGTTAAATAGGTCCATTTACGGACTGAAGCAGGCCTCTCTCAGTTGGAACCTTCATTTTGACGAAGAAGTACGAAACAACGGCTTTATCAAAAACGAATATGAACCACGTGTCTATAAAAAGGTTAGTGGGAGCAAGATATTATTCCTGGTACTATATATGGACAAATAAGACAATAGGTCTCTCCCAAGCCCTCTACTTAGAAAAGGTCCTAAAGCGATTTGGGATGGAAAATTCTAAAAGAGGTCTTTTGCCCATGAGATATGGAATTCATCTCCCAAAAAGATAAGTCCTCAAAGTGAGGAAGATCAAAGAGAAATGAGTACCATCCCCTATGCCTCGGTAGTGGGAAGTCTCATATACGCTATGCTATGCATGAGACCAGATCTTGCATATGCTATGAGCGTAGTAAGTAGGTTTCAAGCCAACTCAGGCAAAGAACATTGGATAGCCGTGAAATCAATCTTAAAGTACTTGAGAAGAACTAAAGATATGATCCACACATATGGCAGTGGAGAAATGAAAGTGGATGGTTATACTAATTCAGATTTCCAATCTGACATTGATGACCGAAAATCCACTTCTGTGTTCATATTCACTTCGAATGGTGGAGCAGTGTCTTGGAAAAATTCCAAGCAAAGCACAACTGCCGATTCGACCACCGAAACTGAATATGTGGCAGCCAAGGAGGTTGTTTGGATAAAGAAGTTCATTACTGAACTTCAAGTTGTTCCTAGTATGGAGCTTCTGTTGTCACTAAGATGTGATAACAACGGAGCCATCGCGCAAGCAAAGGAACCAAGGTCTCACAACAAATTCAAACACATAGAGAGAAGATATCACATAATTCGAGAAATCGTTGGAAGAGGCGGCATCACCGTGCAAAAAATAGCCTCAGCAGATAACGTAGCTGACCCACTCACTAAGCCATTAGCGCAGGCGGTGCTAGAGCAACATCTTGAGAAGATGGGTATAAGATACCAAAGCAATTAGCATTAAGTGCAAGTGGGAGATTGTTAAGTATATGCCCTAGATGCCAATGAGGACAAATAGTTAGATTAGGGTATCTTATTATGTTGTACAAACTATTAAAATGATATTAATAAAGGCATTTGTATTTTGTTCATATAAATCTTTATGACATCCAAATAAGTATTGAACATATAGTCCATATGAATAAAGGTTTGACTCTTTGCCCTTTATGGAATAAAGACGTGGCATGGGAAAAGTCTTACACCTTATCACTTAAAAGGGTTCGCAAGTCAAAGAATCTTAATTGGGCATTAAGATTCGATTTGTATGAGACATGCTCTAACGATGAGTGCCAGTCGAACACTATAGGGATAGTGGGAGCAAGTATCATAGATATGTCAATGGAATTGACATACGCGAACACGGCTCGTAGTAATCCGATCACATGGGTATTTACTCACTGACTGTTAATGATTGGATTACTGATCGTAATAGTATGCGTGAGCCTTAGACCTGAGGGTTCATGATCAATGTACTTGTATTATTGGATCTGTTACCAGAGTAGTAAGGCACATATCACCTGTCGGTGGGGTCGACCTCGAAGTGCGATATCAATGAGACAAGTAGCAGTTGATCAGTGATCGCCAAGATGTGATTCACTGTCTCGATAGTAAACGAGTAAGTATCCTGTGCGATTATAGGCTAATGAAATTATAAAGTCTTTGGCCAAAGCATAACAACTAACTCATGTGGGACATTGAGGGTAGTTTAGTAATTTCATTGTGCTATAATCTAATGCACAGTATCAAGTTTAGTGAGTTTGACATTTTCCATGACACTCACTTGAACGGGATATGTCAGTGAAGGGCTTATACTCATACAACATTTATGATCAAGAGGTTCGTAAAATAATTCATTCATTTCGTACTCAATTGGGTTATGATGTGAGTCCACGGGACTTGCTAGGTGACACTCACATCCTTAGGTAATTCCTCTCTTTGCCAATTGAGACGAACCTATAATTGGTCCCAAATGGTATACGAAAGGGTTTAGAAGGGGTGGGTTGAATAGACCTTAAAGTCTTTTTCGACTTCGAAAGATTCGTATCACTTTGAAGTATTTGAACGGTCGAAAAGCTTAAGCGCTGGGTGCTGCGCTTGAGAGATGATGACTTAAGAGCTAGTTTCAGGCGCTTTGAGGAAAGTTAACTTAGACTTGGTGATTTCAACGCTTACCAAAGTAGGGTAGAGTTTAGTCACTAAATCAGGGTTAGCACAACAGAAGTATTTTATAGCTTAACGTTCAATTTTTAATCAAAAATAGTCGCTTAGCCGTTTTAAAACCTTTATCAAAATATATGCAATATGAATAGTAAAGCAATAAAACAGTAAATGACACAAGGTATTTGTAAGGTTCACTGGGTGGTGTAATCCCAGCTACATCCTTCTTCTCCTTTTATCAGGGAGGATTTCCACTATGATGATTATCGAAGAGTCACACAGAGACTTCTACAAAATAGAGGGAGATTGGATATGATCTTGGAACTCCTTGGTCACACAGATTTCAGCTCCAATAAAGACCTTCTATCCCCTTGCTTCTTTCACCTAGAAATAATGCAAGTTACACTCGTTCTCGGAACTCCTTGGTCACACAAATTTCAGCTCCAATAAAGATCTTCTTCCACAAGCTTCTTTTACACAAAAATATTGCTTGTAAGTCAACAAGCTTTCTCACTTGGATGAAAGATGTTGATGGTCTTGGTCACAAGTTTGTTTGTTTTTGGAAAGTTCAAACAACTTTAAGATATCTCAATAGTAGTGTAGGGCCTTCTAGAAAAGAGGTTTGAGATATTGGTGACTGTCTATGGAATGTTTGTGAAAAGCTTGTAAGGATTTTAGCTATGAATTTTGTAGGCTTTTCTTTCAACAAAGTTTGTGCCCTTTTCTCGTGTTCTATATACAAAAGATTGTGACTTTATTCACGTGTGTTATGACTTATACGTTCAGGTGCATCGTCATCGGGTATTTTGCTGAAGGGACTATTTATAGGTTTCTTGAGATTTTATCCGTTGGACACAATTTGGATCTCGTTTCTCTAAACATTCTTTAAGTTTTGACATTCCTAATTTTGGGCATTTTTAATTGGTTAGGCATGTCCTTGGATTCATAAATCCGACAGTCTTAGTTAAAAGGTGGCTTGCCCATAAGTTATAGTGCTTATATTTTAATAGCACTTATTTGACTTTTAAAGCATCTTGTCTTATTTCCGTTGGAAATAATTATCCGTTGATTCATGCATTTCTTAAGCCTTTAATAACTTGGGTTTAAATCTTTAGGTTACGCTTTGAGAACTTGACGCTTGAGCCTCTTGGACGCTTGGCTTTGAAAGCAGTCTTCTACGTGCTTAACAGACGCTTGAGATGAGTCTGTATCTTTACTTATCTTTTAGGCACTTGACATTCAACTTTATCTTTGATAGACTCACTCAGAATTCTATCATCGACTTAGTGTTAAGTACTTGGTCTAAAATCCATAAATATCTTGAGCGTTAGTTTCATAACCTGGAGCAGTCTTTTAGCGTTTGACGGACGTTTGAGACAAATCTTTATCTTCTGTTACTTCAGATGCTTGATCTTCGACTTCATCACTTGGTAGACTCACACAGAACTCTTCTAGTGATTTAGTATCACATACTTAGTCTAAAATCTATAAAGAAAAAAATTACAAGCCTAAATAAATGAGCTTTCGGGTGCTTATACAAAATGTTCTATGAAAGCTTTATACTTACATTTTTTGGGGTCTAACATGAAATTCTAATTATCATCATCAAAACATCTAACATGAAATTTCTAACAATTTCCCCCTTTTTGATGATGGCAATACTTACTCTTTTTATAGTTCAAGAGTTAGATGGCCAAAATAAAGGTTAGCGTTGGTTAGTAAGTTAGTTTAAAGTCATTTAAGCTTCAACGAGGTGTTTCAGCTGAAAAATGCATTTTATATATATCATTGAAAGTACAAGCATTTTACAACTGAAATAAGAGAGGAGTGAAAACAAAAGAATCAAAAGTGAAATCAAGATCTTTTACTGACGTGTCTTGATCTTGTATTTCTTGAGCATTTCAGTGCGGATTGCTTCAGTTATTTGATCTTCTAGCGTCATCATCGCAGCATGATCTTTGTTGATTACAAACTTGTTTTCATTCACTTATCTTTCTTTGAAGGCGACAAAGTGCTTATCCTACTCATCTGGGTCAATACCTATATACCTTAGACAGATTCTAAAGGTTCGGCTTAGATCAGACATCTTCCTTTCCATAGCTAATTCTACTGGATCAGTAGGTTCTGGAATGGACGCTCTTGAAAGAGGAATGTCGAACTGTTCAAGCCTTGATCTGGAAGGTACTGGAAGATTTGGGTAGAGGTCTATTGGAGTTTCTCTTTTACTGGGTGATCCAGCAAAGGCAATTACTCATGAAGCAGTTACCCAAGATGGATAGGGATATCTTTGCTCTTTGTTCTGTGCAGGAGGAGGAGTGGGAGTATGTTGACGTTTGGGCGGTGGAGGAGGATCTTGAGCTTTTGATGTTGAAGTTTTCTTCTTCTCCCCTTTCTTCTTCTCTTCCCCCTTATTGCCATCATCAGTCTGCATGAAATGTTGAGTGAGAATACTAACTTGAGTAGCAATCTGAGCGACATAGGCCTCTAAAATGGTAAGACGCTGGTCAAAGTGTTCCTTCATAACTAAGAGTTGGGCTTGATGAGCGTCTGTCAGAGAGGTCTCTAGAGCAGTGAAGCGGTTGTTAATGTCTTCTGTCAAGGCCAAGTGACTTGCCTGAGTAGCATTAGTCATGTGTTGAAATTGCTTAAGGCATTCAGTCATGGTCACTTGAGCAGTTGGAACCGCAGGATTGACGCTAAGCTTGAAGCGAGACGTGTGCTTGAGAGATTCAATGGGAACTTGATAAGTCGGATCAAAAATCATCCCTTGAAGCTCTGGTGCAATAGCAGAGTTATTTGATGTAGCAGAGTCAGAGTCATTAGGGTTGTTTGCAGGAATAGGTGATTGAGATTGTTCCTGTGGTCGCTCAGCAATGGGTGACACTTGAGGCGCAAGTAAGTTTTCAACAGGCGCTTCAGCAAGTGCTGACTCTATGCGGCAAAAATTTGTGAATTGGAAATTCATGCTTGCAAATGGTTCATCTGCATAAGGATATGAAGCACTCTGTAGAAGTTCATTCAGGTGTTGAGAGGGAAGGCAAGTACCATGAATGAATGTGCGAAGAGGACTATCCATGGCCCTTATGTACATTGGTCCAATAATATCCAACACATGATTTGGAAAGATTCGGGAAGGCACTTGGCAGATGAAAACAGAGCATCTGAGCAATATTGTCGAGAGAATCCAATCAGCCTGTCTGTTGGAAGATGTTGGAGTTTTTGAGATTCAAGAATGTAGACATTGTAGTATTCTTCCAAATATGGGTAGATGACTTGAGCAAGCTCTTGGTTTCTTTCTAGTAGAGATAGAACAAATTCATAATGGCTGCGAACTTCCTGTCTGATGGAGGGAAGCAGTGGATAGCCAGTGAAAGGGTTTATCAGTGAGCCATTCCATTGACGCAGATTGACTGTGAAGATTCTGTCGAAGTGAGAGAGAGGAGTCATGATCTTCATCATTAGAGGAAAGTTCGTCGCAGTGACTGGAAGTGAAGTTTAGGTAAGAAGGTGAAGAATTGCCGCTGGTAGACACTTGAGTATCGAAGCGTAGAGGAGTGTTTGCAAATATGTTCAACGCTTGTTGTAAGAATTGCTCTGTTTGCTGACGAACAAAAGGCAATCTTAGAACTGGTCCAACTCTCTGTTGACGCTTTCGTAGGTAATACTTGGCGAATTGACGCTTCTTATCATGTATGCTCATGCTGAAGAGATGAGGAGTACTGACCAACTCTTCCAATTTGTACTTGTTGCCAACATACGCTTCAGCCCATTTGACCTCAGTCATGCAGTACTCAGACCCTGCATTAAGTAGAACACAAAAACCTTGTTGATGAATATCACTGATTGACTCAAAGCGATACCTGTCTGGTTGATAATTGGCATTCCAGACGCTATCAAAATACGCATCAGCTTCTGTCTGAATTATATCCGTAAGAGACGTTGGACGTTCTCTGACATGTACACCTCTATTTTTCCATAGGCGGAGAGGATTAGCTGAATACATATTTTTATCACTGTTTACCAAAGGTGAGGAGTGAGAGTAGCCTTCTCTGTTTAGGAGCTCCTCTGTTGGATTGACGAGTTCATCATGACGCTCGTAGACTCGTATGTTGAAATCTCTTAGAGTGAAACCAGTTGGTTTGCTATGCCCATAATCCCGATAATAAGCCAGATCAACATCGGCTCTTAGAGTCTTTCCACCTTGTCTTTGTGCTTGGAGATCAAGTGAAGCAGGAATCTGTCTGGGAGTCCTTCCAAGTTGAAGAGCTAGGTAATATGCCTTTTCAACTTTCGTCAACTCTGAGTTGAATAAGGTATCTCGGACGGTCAGATCAAATTCAATGAGCTTGACTATGTCATTCTCTGCATTGATGAGACTTTCTTCATTATATCTTACAGGAATGAAGTCTTCTGTGGGCGCTGGAGGTAGATAATCAACTGAGTGATCAATCATCCTTAAAGGGTCCAGCTGAAAGAAGTTTCAGTATATTACAACGTTTTCATCATCGCTCTGACCTTTTAAATGTGCCTCTGTTGTACTTGGGAGAGCAAGCAATGGTTGAACCTCTTGAACATCAGGTTCGTCAAGCTCTATGGCAGCAGATTCTGTGGCAGCATCTTGAGCTATAGCCCTGACATCGGTCATGTTGACATCCAGATGGACATCGATGGGCACTTCAATAGCGGCTAGAGGAGGAGTCTGAGAACTAGTCTCAACAGCAACTGTGACTTGAGTGCTTGGCTCGATAAGCTCAGGCTCTGGAGGAGTAGCATCAACTTGACGCTTACGTGATCCTCTGCGTCTTTTGAAGATATGTTTCACATTTACCCCTTCAGTTGGAGGCGCTTGAGGAGGTGCAACAATAGGTTCTTCAAAATTTATGTTTTTGAGGACTTTCTCCAGTTTCTTTCGGCTTATGAGAGGGATCTTGTCCTCTTCATCTTCATCAGTAGCTTCATCATTCTTTGGAGGAGAGAAAATAGGTTGAGCTTTGGGCTTTCTGGGAGCCCGCTTCTTGGTAACAGTCGGACTCTTCACAGCTTTCTTAGGAACAAGACACTCAGTTTCATCCTGAGTTGGGCGCTCAACCTCCTCATCTAACTCTTCACGTACAACTTGGCGTTTAGAGAGGTCTGGTAGCACCTCCGATCTTTGGTGGGTTAAAGAGGTTGTTGATGATTCTTGGCCCATCAAACTTGTGTTTGGCCACAGTGAATCCAGCCGAATAAGTACATTCTGCTTTGAATAGTAGATCACTAAGGACTAAACCATAAGGTTTGTTTGGAGCACACAGACAGTCTCTAAATCTGCTAAACACATAAGCGCTCCAGTTGATTTTTATGTTGAGCAGAATGGCAGTCATCATTTGAAATTTTGTTGGGTTAATCTTGTCAAAAGTACCCACTCTGCATTCAATATTCTTGCTACAGAAATTAGCTAAGACACGATATCTGTTGACGATATCTTTCTTTTCGAAGTACTGTTTGTATGGAACACTGTCATACGCTCTGATTCTGGTCCAGACTTCTTCAATTTGCTTTTCAGTAATGGTGTCCAAGGTGGCTTCTTCATTAGGTAGTGTGAAGTTCTAGGCGATAGTGTCGGCAGAAAGAGTGAAGGTCTTAGATTCTTTCTTGGAGATAGGAAATAGACAAGAGATGGAGGTCGCGTCTTCTGACAATTTAGCATTTCTTCAGAAGACGTCGATTTCACCAGGAAAGATGTATGAATATTTGGTTAGGAACTTCTGAAGCCCAGCCTCGGCAACAGAATCCATCATCTCTGATAGGTTGATTTGGGTGTGTTCGTATAGAAATTTCCAATCCACCACAAGGCCCTCAGTTACCTTAAAGACGTTGTTAGTAGAAGCAGCAGTAGATTTCTTGGGTGCCATTTTGAGGAAGAGTGATTGAGAGATTTTTTCTTTGAAAGAGAGAGAGAGAGAGATTTTTGCAGAGAGTTTGAGTAGAAATGGGTTTCTTTTCTGCAAATAATTGGTTTGAAATGATACAGTTTTGAAATTATGTTTTCTCTCGTTGTTAGGATTTTGACACGTGGAAATCATTTAGATCTCAGCCTTTAAGTTTTTTCACGGACGTGAATTCAAAAAAAATAGGCACAATTACATTTGGTAACTCCCACATATAACTATTTGACGTCCGAGTAAAGATTTGAAAGAAAACGTTTGAGATTCTGAGTGTGATACACGTGCGTATGAAATGTTGACACGTATTGATAGGAGTCATTTTTACGTGTTATTAAGCCCCTTTGCGTTTATGTTTTAGGTTCATTTATCGCTTGACTTTGTCACTTGTGTGTTTAATTCGTGCATTAAGTGATTTCAGGCCTTAAACGGATACAATCGAAGAACGGGCTGAAAAAAGACGTATAAAACAAGTTTAGGCCAAGATGTTTCACACCTCTACGACCAAACAAGCAAGAAACAAGCTGGAGTTAGCCAAAATCATATTTTAGTACCATTTCCGCACACCTGGGCGCCAAATCAGAAACAATCTCCACGTTGGAACACCATTTGGATAAATTTCGAGACCGAATTTGATGATGTGTCCTTCTACAAAGTTTTAAATCTATGTCTTATCTTTACATGGGGACTTGAATCATCCAATTCGGAGGTCTGTGGAGACGTTTATGAATAAAACACTATCCCTGCGCTGGAAAATACGAAAGTGGCAGCTCCCATTCTTAGTAGGTGGAAAACAAGAGAATGGTAGTTCACATTCTTGGTAGGAGGAAAGTAAGAGAATGGTAGGTGGAAAACAAGAGAATGGTAGTTCACATTCTTGGTAGGAGTAAAGTAAGAGAATGGTAGGTGGAAAACAAGAGAATGGTAGTTCACATTCTTGGTAGATGGAAAGCAAGAGAATGGTAGGTGGAAATAAAAGAGAATGGAAGCACATGTTCTTGGTTGGTGAATTCTTTTGGCTATAAAAGGAGGATTGGAGGCCATCCTACAAACACACTTGAAAACACATTCCCCATTGGGGGAGCCTAAACACATCCTATTATCATCTTCATCATCCTTAGATTAGTTATGAATATTATCAAGAACCTCTGAAGGTGAAGAAATCAAGAAGCATGGAAGAGATGAAGATCGAAGTTCAACCATCAAAAATACGAGGGAGTTTCTTAGATTTAGATTTATTTTTGTCTATGAATATGAATCTTAATTTAAGTTCCTATCTTTTATCTTTTATGATGAAATAGATTCTTCGAACTAAGGCCATGTTGAGACTAAATTATGATAATTGAGTTATAAATTGTGTTTTTCATATTAATTCTATTGTTGCTTTGTGTCTTGATCTTGTTTGAATGCATCATATGCTTAGCTACCATATGCATGATTTATTGCTTAAATTATTCATTCGAGAGAAGGTAATTTAAGGTGCAAAGAGGATCATCACATAATCCGTAAAAAATAGGGAATTGCCCCTAGAGATAGGTAGAGATTCCCGGGTGCAGTTAGCCGGATTAATCCGGGGAAATTCTAGAACTTGAATGCATGATTGTTGGTTAGATTCTCGGATAGACATATCTAGAGAACCATCAATTAATCATAGGATTATTACAGCCGAGAAATCGGGTAGTAATTATTTAAGGTTTTTTCCACCAAAGCAACATTAGTCTAATAATATGAGAACATGTTTATAATGAAAATTGATTAATTTATGCCAACACATGTGTCTTAGTTGCTCTTTTCCATAGCTATCTTGATTTCGACATCTTGTTTCTTATATCTTACTTACATAATATTTTAATTAATTCTTGTTTTAGTTTAAGTTCTTCAATTGCTTTAAAATCATAAACTAAAATACAAGTCCTTGAGGTTCGACAACCCGGACTTTATTGTCCACTTTATTACTACACACGACCAGTCCACTTGCTGTTTAATACACGTAAGGATTTTTCGTGTCACGTATATGATTACAAACTGTTCGGGAACCATCATTTTGAACAATTATTTAAGTACCCGCCAATTTTTTATTATTGGAGCTTGTAGACATGGATTGTCTTTAGCAGAAATTTGACGCTTGTCATAATCTATTATTTGTGAGGATGTTTTATGTTGACGCTTGAAAAATCTTGAAATTCTTTCCAAAGCCTTTTTGTGCTTGAGCGTTCAACATAGTGTGTACAACCTCTTGACACTTGTGTGTAATATTTTCTTATTTTCTGAGTGTACAAGGACACTGTTTTCGATAAAGACAATATGTTTTAGTGTCAGTCTATACTTTTGAGTTAATTTAAAATATTCAGCGTGAGCTGTACTCGCCTAGAATACATGGTGAGTGTATTTACACGCGTACATGAGCTGAACCATTTTTGAAAAAATCAATGAGTACCCTTGGGTTTTCTTGAACAAAGATAAGGGATGTCAAGTCAGTATTAATTGCATTGATTGACTAATCCACAATTTTTTGTTTAGCGTAGGGTAAGGTACGCTTGATTTGAAATACCTTTTTACTAAGCGCTTAATTGGGAATAAGTTTAAGCGTTTAGTTCTTTTGAGAAGAACACAGACACTAAGAAGGAGAAGTTTGATAAGCGTCCGATTGATTTCAGTGTATGATGCTAAGTGCTTATGACCAATGCAAAAGAAAATATTTTTAGTCATCTTCACTTAAGTAAAGTTATTTCTTTTAAGGTTCCCCCTATGTAGGTTCCCCCTGAAATTGATAACTTATTAACAATTGTTTAATACATAGAATAAAGTGAATACCCCCTAAATTTTATGCCTAACAAAAGTATGATGTTTCGAATGATTAAGCATTTAGATCAATCATACCTAGTTCACTTCTTAAAGTGAGAAAACGTTGTTCGTTGAGCGCTTTGGTGAAGATATCTGCCAGTTGTTTTTCTGTACCAATGAAGTGCATGGAGATATCTTTCTTTTGAATATGGTCACGTAGGAAATAATAGCGGATGTCAATGTGTTTAGTTCTAGAATAAAGGACTGGATTTTGAGTCATCGCTAAGGCACTTTGATTGTCACAATGGATTGGGGTTGGACCTAAGACTATTCCATAATCTCTAAGTTGTTGCCTCATCCAAAGGATCTGTGCACAACAGCTTCCAACGGCTACATACTCAGCTTCAGCGGTAAAAGTCGCTATGGATTGTTGTTTCTTACTATGCCATGAAATTAGTCTATCACCTAGAAATTGATATGTACCACTAGTACTTTTTTTATCTAATTTGCATCCTGCAAAATCTGTATCTGAGTAACCGATTAGTTCAAAAGGAGAATCCCTATGATACCATAAGCCCACATTTTGTGTGCCTTTGAGGTACTTAAGGATCTTTTTGGCAGCAATTACGTGTGATTCTCTAGGATCAGCTTGAAATCGTGCACACATGCATACCGAGAACACAATATCACGTCTACTAGCTGTAAGATAAAGGAGTGATCCAATGATACCTCTATAGTTAGTGATATCAACTTTCTTTCCACTTTCGTCTTTATCTAGTTTAAGCGTTTGGCTCATTAGAATTTTGGAAGATGATGCATTTTTCATACCAAATTTCTTAATCATATCTCTAGTGTATTTAGTTTGGTTTATAAATATGCCATTAGGGAGTTGTTTAACTTGTAATCCTAGGAAGAAAGTTAATTCACCCATCCTGCTCATTTCAAATTGTTCTTGCATCATTTTCGAAAATTTCTCACATGGACACTTATTGGTAGATCCAAATATAATATCATCAACATAAATTTTAACTAAGATATCTTCATTATGGGTAATTTTGAATAACTTTGTATCAACGTTGTCTTTTGAAAAGCCTTTACCGATAAGGAAGATAGAAAGAGTGTCATACCATACTCTTGGTGCTTGTTTAAGACCATAAAGTGCCTTGTCCAATTTGTAGACCATACTTTTCCCATGGTTGTTGATGAATCTTGTTGGTTGCTCCACATAAACTTCTTCTTGGAGTTTACCATTCAGAAATGCACTCTTTACATCCATTTGATATACTGTAAACTTGTTGAATGCTGCATACGCTAAAAACATGTGGATCGCTTCAAGACGGGCGACGGGAGCGTATGTCTCATCAAAGTCAATACCTCTTCTTGACAATATCCTTGAGCTACGAGTCTGCCTTTGTTCCTAATCACAATGCCATTCTAATCCATTTTGTTTCTATAAACCCATCTAGTCCCAATTACTCCTTGGTGAGTTGGCCTTGGTACTAGCATCCATACCTTATTTCTTTCGAACTAATTAAGCTCTTCTTACATGGCTTCAATCCAACTTGGATCGCTTAGTGCTTCATCTTCTTTCTTAGGTTCCATTGGAGATAGGAAGCTTGCAAACATGGTCTCATTTATTGTAGCGGCTCTAGTTTCAACCGGTGCTCCAATATCTCCAATAATTAGCTCTGGTGGATGGTCTTTGAGCCATTTTCTATCTGGTTAGAACGGGTTAAGAGATTGATCAGACGCTTGATTAAGTTGCGCAGGCGCTTAACCAATTCTTTGCGTAGGCACTTCAGTGTTTACAGTTCTAGTTTGCTCTTGATGAACACTCTCTTCATGATCATCAGCGTTTCTTGCAATATCATTATTGATAACCTCACAAGTAATTTTAGGATTAGGCATAATGATCTCATTGTCTTCATCAATATCACTATCATCACACAGATTGATTTGTGACGTTTGTTGAGAGAGATCTTCAATTCCTACATCATCAATATTAACTTTACTCGGTTCTTGATTAGCATCATCAAACACAACATGAATGGATTCTTCAACCTTTGATTTGATCTTATTTAAGATGCTAAAGCTCTTTCTATTTTTGGCATAGCTTAGAAAGAATTCTTCATCATCTTTAGGATCAAATGTCTTTAAGCTTTGGGATCCATTGTTATGAATGAAACATTTGAACCAAATACATAAAAGTATGAAACATTCGGCTTACGTCCCTTCCATAACTCATATGGAGTCTTTTCATGTTGCTTGTTTATCATACACCGGTTCTGAGTGTAGCAAGTGGTATTGATAGCTTCGGCCCAAAACCTTTGAGACAGCTTGGACTCGGCTAACATAGTCCTGGCATCTTCTTTAAGCGTTCTGTTCTATCGCTCGACAACTCCATTTTGTTGAGGTGTTCTAGGCACTGAATACTCATGAAGTATTCCAAAGTCTTTACAAAATTTCTCAACAATATGGTTAATAAATTCAGTTCCTCTATCACTTCTAATTCTTGTCACCTTTAGGTCTTTTGAGTTTTGTAATTGACGAATTAGTGATGTGAGCTTGGCACTAGTTTCATCTTTAGATGCTACAAATTCTACCCATGTATACCGTGAGAAATCATCAACTATTACTAGTGAATACTTTTGACCACTAACGCTTATGATTTGAATAGGACCAAATAAGTCTAAATGTAATAATTCAAGTATTCGAGATGTAGATAGATGAGGTTTCTTCTTAAAAGATGATTTAACTTGCTTACCCATTTGACAAGCATCACATAAGCGATCTTTATTAAAGGAACCTTTAGATAATCCTTCTACAAGATTTAGCGATATTAATTGAGAGATTGCCTTAAAGTTGAGGTGATTCATTTTTCTATGCCATAACCAACCCAATTCATTTTGATTCTTAGCTACGAAACATGTAGGATTGTTATCTAATGTTGAATCCCAATCTACTAAGTATACATTGTTTGTTCTTTTTCCTTTTAATTTAGTAGATCCAGTCTTAATATCGTTTACCTCGCAAAAGTCACTAGAGAATTTAACTTCAAAACCTTTATCACAAAATTGACTTATGCTTAAGACCCTCAATGTGATATACATCATTAATCATGATGTTTCCCCTATGCATGATACATGTACCTTTAGTTTTACCTTTGGAATTATCACCGAATATAAGTTGAGGACCATTGGTTGCACGATAGTTGATTAAGAGATCCTTTGAGCCAGTCATATATCTCGACGACCCACTATCTATGTACCAAATTGAAGTATCGGTGTTGGCTCTAGGTACCTGCATTCAAAGGGCAGTTCTAATTCTTCTTAGGTACCCATTTTGTTTTGGGTCCTTCTTTGTTAATAACGTTAGTTTGAATTAGAATTTTCGGGACCCATATTTGACTTGTCTTCATTACGGGAAGAAGATTGGCCTTCTTGAGTTTCGGTTTGTGTTGTGTGTGCCTTTTAGGTGTATAGTAATATCCTTGATTATAGTAATAATCATAGTCATAATCATAATTAACATAGTATCGATAATACGATCTGAATCGTTGTGGATATTGACGTTGGTATTTCTTTGGTACTCGCTTAGGATGCACTTTTGGTGTGGGACGCTTAGCATTTGATTTACTTGTAGAAAGTTTTTCCTTAGCCTTTTGAGCGTTTGGATATACTTTCTTTTGTGAATCATTCACTTTGGTCTTTCCTTTGCCTGAGTCAGTGTTAGTTTTCTTATTTGCTCTCATACCAATATCTCTTGGTTCATTCAGCGTTTGTCTATTTGAACTTTCTTTAACAAAGATTACACCTTTTCCTTTGTTGGTTATTATAACCTTAGACGCTTTGGTTTTATGACCAAATTTATCACAACCTAAACCGGTCTTTTCACCAAATGCCCTGGTTACTTCAGGCACATTATCTAACATTCTAGAAGCTTTTGATAATGATAAAATAAGCTGCTCTGATTTAACAAGTTTAGTAACCACTTCAGCTTCTCTTTTGACTATTATATCAATATCACTTTTTAATTGAATAATTTCACTCTCAAGCGATTGGTTCTTCTCAATGCATTGTTGCTAAACTTGCAACTCTGCTTTGAGGGTTACGTTATCGCTTTTGAGCGCTGAAATAAGGTGAAAGTGATTTTGAAATAATTTGGCGGCATCTTGACAATCTTTATAATATTCCTTTACTTTGTCAAGCAATTCATCATAAGAAAGAGGATGATATAATTCAGTGGTTACCTCATATAGTGAATCGTCAGACGCTTCATCATCTCTTGCCATGAGACAAATGAATGTTGAGTTGCTTGACGGTTCATCATCACTACTTTCATCTGATGATTCCAAGTCCTCTTCAGGTGTGTAAAATTGTTCTGATTCTGCTAGCAAGCCTTGTTGCCTCAAATTATTCCTGAATTGGTTTCTGTCCGCGTGTTCTTGCTTTGTAGGCTTAGACACATTTGGATATGGGCAATTAACTTGGAAATGCCCTGGTTTCCTGCAGTTGTAACAAAGATTAGTTTTTATTTTTTGTTCATTTGTTAATCTTGCATACCGTTGTTTTGAGGCCACTGACGCTGAGAGATCTTGCTGAGTAGAAACTTGATACTGAATTGGCGCTAGAGAGGAAGGTGCAGGATAGTGAGGCGCTTGGTATTGTTGTTGGATTCGGGCAGGCGCTTGATATGAGCTTTGTTCTGGGTACTTAGGACTGTTTCCTTTCTTTTCATATTTCAAGAACTTTCTGAATCTATTTAGAAACGCTAGTTCTTCTTCCTCACTCATATATGAAGCTTTTTCTTTATTAGTGAATTTTCCTTTGATTGATGCCATTAGCGCTCCAGACTCGATCACTGGATTGCTTACTGCATCGCTGGCCGAATTCAACTCAAACTCAAATGCTTTGAGTTCTGAAAAAGCATCTTCTGGAGTTAGACTATCCAGATTGTTTGATTCTCTCATTGCAATTGTTTTCATAAGGAATCTACTCGGGAGACTTCTGAAGATTTTGACCACCATTTCTTGATTTTGTAATTCCATACCCAAGGATGTTAGTTCCGTGCTGTAAATCTCATGTCTAATTGTTCTAGCGTCTCATTGGGTAACATCTTAAAGCTGTTGAACTTTTCTTTAGCAATTGATAGTCTGTTTTCCTTTATTTGTGCTGAGCCACCGCAAATAGTAGCCAACTTATCCCAAATCTCTTTAGTAGTATTGCATGATTTCACCTTGTTGAATAAGTTGTCATTGTCACCAATGGCTGTGTATAAAGCATTCCGACCAACATTGTCTAGATTGGCTCGTCGACGCTCATCGGTAGACCATTTTTGTTAGGCTTCTCCACATAACCATCGGGTGTCTCTTTTGTGGCTCCGGGCGCTCTGGTGATAACTTTGTATATTTTGATTGGCCCATCTGAAATTATATCACACATTTCATCATCACATGAACACAAATAAGTAAACGCTTTGACCTTCCATGAATCATAGTTTGACTCGGTCAACTTAGGAAATTTAGAGAATGCCATGAAAAGTTTAAAGTAATTTAAAGCGACTAATTTTAGAAAAAAAAAGGATCTAAACAAGCAGTTACGCTTGGAAACGCTTAGGTTTCAACTTCAACCGCAATGATACCACTTGTTGGTCCCAAGTGGTATACGAAAAGGTCTAGAAAGGGGGGGGGGGCGGATTGAATAGACTCTGAAGTCTTTTTCAACTTCTAAAGATTCGTATCACTTTGAAGTATTTGAACACTCGGAAAGCTTAAGCGCTGGGTGCGGCGCTTGAGAGATGATGACTTAAGCTCTAGTTTTAGGCGCTTTGAGGAAAGTTAACTTAGACTTGGTGATTTCAACGCTTACCAAAGTAGGGTAGAGTTTAGTCACTAAATCAGGGTTAGCACAGCGGAAGTGTTTTATAGCTTAGCGTTCGGTTTTTAATCAAAAATAGTCGCTTAGCCTTTTAAAACCTTATAGAACAGAGAGGAAGAAAATAAGGCGAGAGTTTTACGTGGTTCAGTCATAAGACCTACGTCCATGGGAATGTTTTTGTGTTTTTTGTTATATCATTTTTCATTGTACATCATTACATATATAAAGGGAACAAAAGAGGCTAAATATGGCAGGGAACATAATCTCTACAAATTAGCTACAAATCAGGAAAAAAAAGGAAATAAATCAGGAGGAAATCAAGAAGAATATTTCCTCCTTAATTCTAGCAATTTCCAACACTCCCCCTCAAGTTGGATCATAGATGTTAATCATGTCCAACTTGCTAATGAGATCTTTAAAGCTTTGTCGTGGTAGTCCCTTGGTAAAGATGTCAGCCGTTTGATCTTTTGTAGGAACATATGCTATACAAATTATCCCATCCTCAATCTTCTCTTTGATGAAGTGTCTATCCACTTCGATGTGTTTGGTCCTATCATGTTGGACCGGATTAAGAGAAATGCAGATAGCTGCCTTGTTATCACAGTATAGTTTGATAGGCAAGTCAACAATAACATGTGCTTCTTCCAAAAGTTTCTTCAACCACAATCCCTCACAAATTCCTTGTGCTAAAGCTCTGAACTCAGTTTCAGCACTACTCCGAGCTACCACATTTTGTTTCTTGCTTCTCCATGTGACTAGATTACCCCATACGAAAGTGCAGTATCCAGTAGTAGATTTTCTATCATCAACTGACCCCGCCCAATCTGCATCTGTAAAGATCTTAATTTCTCTTCTTTCGTATTTCTTAAAGAATAGCCCCTTCCCCGGAGAACCCTTAAGATATCTGAGGATCTTGTAAACAGCTTCTAAGTGGACCTCCTTTGGTGATTGCATGTGTTGGCTTGCTACACTCACGGCGAAGGCAATGTCGGGTCTAGTGTGTGATAGATAAATCAGTTGTCCTACTAATCGCTGGTATCTCTCCTTATCTACATCCTTTCCATCATTAGTAGGTCGTTTTCCCGCTTCAATTGGAGTGTCACTTGGTTTGCATCCCAACATCTCTGTTTCGTTTAAAAGATCAATAACATATTTTCGCTGGGAAACACTGATGCCTTTGCTTGATCTAGCAATTTCCATGCCCAAGAAATACTTCATTTGACCTAAGTCTTTTACCTCAAATTCAACAGCTAGGACCCCTTTTAGCCTTTCGATCTCAGATGTGTCGTCTCCTATTAAGATAATGTCGTCCACATATACAATTAAGAGGGTCTTTCTTCTTTCTCCAGATTTCTTGAAAAACATTGTGTGATCAGATTGCCCTTACTGATATCCTTGGCCTTTTATCACCCTAGCAAATCTGTCAAACCAAGCTCTCGGGGATTGTTTTAGACCGTATAAAGATTTTTTTAGCTTGCACACTTTATTTTCTTCACCTGTTTTATGAAAACCTGGAGGGAAGGTCATGTAAACCTTTTCTTCTAACTCACCGTTGAGAAAGGCGTTTTTTATGTCAAACTGATGAAGTGGCCAATCTAAGTTCACAGCTAAAGATAGAAGGACCCGAACAGTGTTTAGCTTTGCCACCGGTGCAAATGTCTCTGTGTAGTCGATGCCGTAGGTTTGTGTAAACCCTTTTGCCACAAGGCGGGCTTTATATCGTTCAACTATCCCATCAACTCTGTACTTCACTGTAAATACCCATTTGCAACCAACAGTTCTCTTCCCATAGGGTAACTTCGTCACATCCCACGTTTCGTTCTTTTCCAATGCCCTCATTTCTTCCACAACTGCTGCTTTCCACTCAGGAATTTCAAGAGCTTCTTGAATAATTCTCGGGATTTGGATCCTGTCAAGATTAGAGGTGAAAGCACGATATCTAGTAGACAAGTTACTGTATGAGACAAATTTTGAAATAGGATGTAACGTGCAAGAACGAGGTTGTTTCCGGAGAGCAATAGGTAAATCTAGATCACAAGGTTCAGAGTCGATCACCTGAGTATTTTCAGAGTTATTTGAGTCTATCACCGGTTCTGACTCTTGTTGTGTCGTGGTTGTGAGGTTCTCTGGTAACCTTAGTCTCCTGGAATATACGAATATTTCTTTACCCTTTTGATTTCCCGTATCTCTCCTTAAATTCAAGTTTGGTAAAAGTGCAGATCACTCAGTGGTGGTAATTTGTGGTGGTGACCCAGAAATGAGAAACTCAAACTCCAAAGAACGAGCTTCATTGGAAATCTCCCCTTGATGCGAGGTCTTTTGGAAGTATGGTGTTGTCTCGAAGAAGGTAACATCAAGACTGACATACACCTTGCGAGTGATGGGGTCATAGCACTTGTATCCTTTTTGAGTGGGTGAATAACCAAGGAACACGCATTTAACAGCCCTAGGGCCAAGTTTTGTGCGATGATGGGCATGAACAAAGGCTGTGCACCCGAAAAATTTTAGCGAAAGAATGGAGTATAGGCGGGAGGTAGGGAAGGATTCTTGGAACTTTTGCAAAGGTGTGGCAAAAGATAAGACCTGGTTTGGCATTCTATTAATGAGGTATGTTGCAGTTAAAATAGCATCTCCCCAAAAATGTTTGGGCATATGAGTGGTAAAAAGCAAGGCACGAGCAACGTCCAGGATATGTCTGTTTTTTCTTTCTACAATCCCGTTTTGTTGAGGAGTATCAACACACGAGCTTTGATGAATAATGCCATGTTCGTGGAGATACGCACTTAACATGTGATTGAAATATTCGGTGCCATTATCAGTACGAAGAATTTGAATCTTTGTGTTAAACTGAGTTTGAATCATACGATGGAAGTTAACAAATATGGAGCGAGTTTCAGTTTTATCACGTAACAAGTAAACCCAACAAATACGAGTATGGTCATCAATAAAGGTAACAAACCATTTTGCATGAGTTCTGTTGGGAGTTCGTGATGGACCCCAAACATCACTATGAATCATAGAAAAAGGTAGAGATGGTTTACACGTTGATTTAGGAAAAGAGGTGCGATGGTGTTTAGCAAGCTCAGAGACTTCACACTGAAAATCAAATTGTTTTTTATTCGAGCAAATAAAAGGAAACAATCGTTTTAAGTACTCAAAGTTGGGATGACCCATTCTAGAATGCCATAACATAAGTTCACTACACTCGGCAACAGAATCAGAAATAACATTGTGACAATGGTCACTTACACTAGCCCCCTCAAAATAGTAGAGTCCCTCACACTCCTTAGCACTGCCAATCATCTTCCCCAATGATAGATCCTGAAAAACACAATGAGAGGGGAGAAATTTAGCAGAGCAGTTTGAGTGTTTAGTCAATTGACTAATGGACAACAGGTTACAAGATAATTTGGGAACGTGAAGAACAGAATCAAGGGTAATTGAATTAGAAATACGTATACTCCCTTTTCCTGCTACCGACGAAAGTGATCCATCTGCAATTTTAACTTTTAAATTGCCAGCACAAGGTGAGTAAGTGGTAAACAAATGATAGTCATCAGTCATATGATCCGACGCACCAGAATCAATAATCCACGGAGAATTAACTCGAGATTTCGTATTAAGTGCTTTTAAGAAATTACCTCTTTGAGCTAATGACACAGAAGGAGTATCGGAGGACTGACCCGATGCCTGAAAGGTAGAAAATAATGCGTATAGCTTCTCTAACTGTTCTGGATTAAAGCCCCCACTTGATGGTGTATTTTTCTCCCCCTGATTCTTCTCACTTTGATTAGAAGTAGCTTGATACCCACGATTCTTATTTTGCCTAGGTTTCCAGTCGACCGGTTTTCCATAAATCTCCCAACAAATATCTATTGTATGGCCTGTTTTATTACATTTTTCACACCAAGGTCGCCCCTTTTGCTGTTTTAGGCTTGACCCACTTTGAAAATTTGGCCCATTTTGCACATTTGAACTTATCTGAAAATTTGGCCTACTTTGACTATTTGACCGGTTTGACCCACCTTGAAATCTGCTATTAATTGGACCGTGTGAAGCTAGGGCAGAAATCTTCTTCTCAGCGATTTACCCATCTCTGTCCGAGAGCATCACCAGTCGCCTCGCTTCTTCACGCCTGATTTCAGCAAAGACTTCACGAATTGTTGGAAGCGGGTGGCGACCGAGAATCCGCCCGCGCACGTCGTCAAGGTCGCGGTGGAGCCCGGCCAAAAATTCAAAGACCCGTTCGTTCTCCACCCATTTTTTGTATCGCGAACTGTCGTTCGGGCACTCCCACTCCTCTTCCTGACTCAAATCGAGCTCCTGCCATAGCGCCATCATCTCCATGTAGTATTCGGTGACTGTTTTTGCTCCCTGTTTCGTCTGCCATAAACGGGTTTTGATTTCGAAAATTTGTGAAGCATTTTCAGCGTCCGAATATGTTACTCGGACAGGAAGGAAGAGGTAGGTTTTTCCAATGGTGGGCATCATGGAATTGACAAGCCATGCCGTGACCATGGAGTTTTCAGACCTCCATTTTTTCAGCAAAGTGGTGTCGGTGGAAGAAGGTTTCTTTGTTTCTCCGGTGAGGTAACCCAATTTACCTTTTCTATCAACTATGAGTTTAATGGATTGAGCCCATTCCCGGTAATTTCTCCCATTCAATTTTTCTACTGTGAGTTGAAAAGAGTTGTCAAATCCGGTTGAACCGGAGATAGGTTCTAACTTATCATGAATTTCAGAGGCAGTGGAGGTGATTCCTGCCATTGAAAGGTGGGGATTTTTTTTTTTTTTTAAACCTACTCTGATACCATATAGAACAGAAAGGAAGAAAATAAGGCGAGAGTTTTACGTGGTTCAGTCATAAGACCTACGTCCACGGGAATGTTTTTGTGTTTTTTGTTATATCATTTTTCACTGTACATCATTACATATATAAAGGGAACAAAAGAGGCTAAATATGGCAGGGAACATAATCTCTACAAATTAGCTACAAATCAGAAAAAAAAAAAGGAAATAAACAGGAGGAAATCAAGAAGAATATTTCCTCCTTAATTCTAGCAATTTCCAACAAACCTTTATCAAAATATATGCAATATGAATAGTAAAGCAATAAAACAGTAAATGACACAAGGTATTTGTAAGGTTCACTGGGTGGTGTAATCCCAGCTACGTCCTTCTTCGCCTTTTATCAGGGAAGATTTCCACTATGATGATTATCGAAGAGTCACACAGAGACTTCTACAAAATAGAGGGAGATTGGATATGATCTTGGAACTCCTTGGTCACACAGATTTCAGCTCCAATAAAGACCTTCTATCTCCTTGCTTCTTTCACCCAAAAATAATGCAAGTTACACTCGATCTCGGAACTCCTTGGTCACACAGATTTCAGTTCCAATAAAGATCTTCTTCCACAAGCTTCTTTTACACAAAAAAATTGCTTGTAAGTCAACAAGCTTTCTTACTCGAATGAAAGATGTTGATGGTATTGGTCACGAGTTTGTTTGTTTTTGGAAAGTTCAAACAACTTGAAGATATCTCCATAGTAGTGTAGGGCCTTCTAGAAAAGAGGTTTGAGATATTGGTGACTGTCTATGGAATGTTTGTGAAAAGCTTGTAAGGAGTTTGGCTATGAATTTTGTAGGCTTTTCTTTCAACAAAGTTTGTACCCTTTTCTTGTGTCTTTTTGTATATGTTTCTATATACAAAAGATTGTGACTTTATTCACGTGTGTTATGACTTATACGTTTAGGTGCATCGTCATCGGGTATTTTGCTGAAGGGACTATTTATAGGTTTCTTGAGATTTTGTTCGTTGGACACAATTTGGATCTCGTTTCCCTAAACATTCTTTAAGTTCTGACATTCCTAATTTTCGGCATTTTTAATTGGTTAGGCATGTCCTTGGTTTCATAAATCCGACAATCTTGGTCAAAAGGTGGCTTGCCCATAAGTTATAGTGCTTATATTTTAATAGCACTTATCCGACTTTTAATGCATCTTGTCTTATTTTCGTTGGAAATAATTATCCGTTGATTCATGCATTTCTTAAGCCTTTAATAACTTGGGTTTGAGTCTTCAGGTTACGCTTTGAGAACTTGACTCTTGAGCCTCTTGGACGCTTGGCTTTGAAAGCAGTCTTCTACGCGCTTAACACACGCTTGAGATGAGTCTGTATCTTTACTTGTCTTTTAGGAACTTGACCTTCACTTTATCTTTGATAGACTCACTCAGAATTCTATCATCGACTTAGTGTTAAGTACTTGGTCTAAAATCCATAAATATCTTGAGCGCTAGTTTCATAACCTGGAGCATTCTTTTAGCGTTTGACGGACGTTTGAGATAAATCTTTATCTTTTGTTACTTCAGACGCTTGATCTTCAACTTCATCACTTAATAGACTCACACAGAACTCTTCTAGTGATTTAGTATCACATACTTAGTCTAAAATCTATAAAGTTGATAATTACAAGCCTAATAAAATAAATGAGCTTTCGGGTGTTTATACAAAATGTTCTATGAAAGCTTTTATACTTACATTTTTTTGGGGTCTAACATGAAATCCTAATTGTCATCATCAAAACATCTAATATGAAATTTCTAACAGAACCTAAAGAGTTGCGCTATAAGAAACGAACGGGATGTATCCTTTTGTGTAAATCTTTTAGAAAGAATTAAATGGACTGATTGATTTGATTAGATTAAATTAATTAATTAAATACTTAATTTAATTAGATTAAATTAAATTATTTAATTATTACATTAATTAAAAGGAATTAATTAATAGTATGTATTATATTTAAATTAGATTTAAATTAAATATATACAGATGGGCAAGAAATTAGACAAGCCAATTAAAAGCCCACCCAGTCCAAGGAAGCCCTAGGAAGGGCGGCCACTTAGGGTTGGAGTAACCTCCAACTTATTCCACAGGCTAGTTGAGTTTAAAAGGACTCCTACAGTGGAACAAACCTTAAGAAAAGAAAAGACAAGAAAGAAACACAACGCAAAAGAAAAAGAACTCTCTCCCCTCTCTCCTCTCTAGCCGTCCACTACTGCAAAGAATGAGGAGTTTTGGGATCTTTGAAAAGCTTGTTACGCGTGAAGCTTTAGAGACAGGAGCCTTTGGAGGATTGCTGTTCTGCAGAATCAGTAAACGAATCAAAAAGGTATTTTTATTCCTTCTAATTTTCGCGAAACCCATTAAAAATCAATAGATCTATTTTTGTGATCTGCCGATACGAATCCTCGAATCTTCCACTGCAATTCTCTGTTTTCATGGATAGGATTCCTAATAGTGATATCTAGTATAAATACATATGTTAATGTTAGGAACGGCGGTTCGCCCCCGGGAATAATCATTGGACACAGCGGAAGTGAAAAACAAAAATTTTCTAAATTAATAGTCGATATCCCCAAAATAAGGGCTAGATTGACATGGTACCATCGGATTTTAAAGAAAAACTAACAAGGGGTTTTCGCATGTTTACCTCGTTGACGAAAAACAACAACAAGTCTTTTTTAGATTTCGTCTGCCTCGGTTTGGCTTGCTTCAATGCTCCAAATGTCGCGTCTCTACGGTGTACCCACACCTTACTTCTACAACACACATTCATACACAAAATTTAACACCACACAATGAGTCGTTCAAGCGACGAAAATACCAAAACTATCACAATAGAAGCTCGACTAAATAGAAAGTACATTTCAAAAGGAAACACTCACAGCATAAATGAAATTCCAGAAGCACGCAACAAAAAAAAAGCATGAAAATGGACAACAACAGTGAGAGAATGCATCACAACATAAGCACATCGAATGGCCACATCGCTGACATCGTGTATCTATCCTAAATACACATGCGCTCAGAGCTTAATAAGAGCCCAAATCAAACTCAAAGCTGTTACACAAGAAAAGATCAGCCCATTATTGTTTTAAATACGCAAACACCAATGTCACGGGCAGAATAAACAGTTATCTAAGTTCATGCGACTATTTTTAAGATCAGATGGAAATCGATATTAAGAGCACACGGGTGCAAGGGCCATCCATCGTCGAAAAGAATGCAAAGGCACCTAATCAATCTACAAATACACACTTATACGGCATTCAGTATAGTGTTAAAGAGAAAAGATCATTATTTATGCGCGTTGGCGCGAGCCAACATCACTAAGCCCCAGAAAAAGGGCCCCAGGCCAAAAGAGAGCGTATCGAGGCAATATCTAACCTAGGAAGCAAAAGTGGCTAATTATCCTTGAATTTTTATTTTTGTGGCACTGCTCCCAGAAAAAACATTCCCACAGGAAAAAGCACAGCGCCCGTTTTTATTCCCTCCCCTATTTGACACAAACACAACACACAACAAGATACAAACCTTAGACGCACACGAATCATAGCAAACCTAGCCCTCTCTCCCAAATATAGATTATACTAAACTGCGTCGCACGCTAACAGTCCTCTGGAAATAGAGACGCGCACTAGCATGGACCCCATACATCGCATCCATTCCTTGAACGAATACCCTCCCCTGCCCCCCACATGACAGCACAAGAGCTACCTCAGGACCCACAAAAAAGTTGCAATAAACTCACACCAACACACAAGGTTAACGCAAAAGAACTAAACTCTAGAACAAATGCACCGGCTGAAAAAGCAAAAATGACAACAGAGACGTCACAAAATAGCACATCCCATTACCCCCAAACTAAGATAGTCAAACGGTAGACCCAATAATACAAACACAAAAACTAATCCCACAAGCAATTTTGTAGAAGAGAACACACTTAAGTGAGGATAACCCCTTTTAAAGAACACCCTATCGCAAGGTGATGGGCGAAAAAAATTAGAGCAAAACACCACGTAAAAACAGCAAGAGGCGACCTTTGTACTAAACCAGTACGACGGCGTCAATGCTTCATCGGCAACTGGATGCACAGCCAAGCAGCGACTCTGGCACCTTATATAGGAAAATTAAAGAGGCATGGTAGAAGGAGAGTGTGAACACCTGATAAGCAATAGATAAAAATATGGGTTGCAGTTGAGCATGCCGGCAGATAACCACACTAGAGCGTTGTGTGTGCACACACGGTCTACCACACGAAGCCCAACTTTGAAGACATAGCCAATCACAAAGGATATCACGGCCACAGTGTAATCGCGTAATGACACGTAACGTGTGTGGCTCCACAACCAATCACATTGCACGGCCCGGTTTAGACCGAGACACTCTGCCCCTATCGAGACCGATGCAGACAAGTAAACTGCATACCCAGCGGTCCAAAAGTGCCATCGACCTGAACCGAACATAACTAGTCAGCTTCCAAATTGTAACATGAACTCGACACACACAAGGCGGATTTTCTAACCCTCCCCCCCCCCCCCCCCCCCCCCCGCGCGCTATACACGGCCCTGACCCACAGGCCAACGTAGGAGGCTACCCTTCAAAGAATGGATCTTCCCTCAGACACGCAAACATCAGAGAATACATTAAAGGACACTTGAAACTGGCCCTTCTCGATGAGAGCATGAAAAGCAACCACGCTCGGATGCAATACGTCACCTATTCAAGAGATCAAGTGCCACACGGTCATGTGACAATAGCTGTCAGTGGGTCACTGGCCAAAAGCCGATTGCACAATAGCGCGTCAGACGCAAGCCTATCCCAAGAAAATAACACTGTTCACACGGTCATGTGAACAGTGTTTTTTGAGCCCATACATACCAAACGACGATGTTTCACTTGAAATCAATCGGAAAAAAAAAACTAAGAAAACGAAAAACAAGAAAATAACCAATCCCCCCATCGACACATCATGACGACAAAAAACACTGTTCACAACAACCATCCATGCTTATAATAACTAGCTAATATATATATATATATATATATATATATTATAGAGTTTAAATTTTTTTTTCTTTCTTCTCTCTTCCATAGTTAATTGAATTATCCAAATAACTAATAAGATCTTTCCATATATTTGAGATCCTCAAATATACATTTGAGATCTTTCCAAATATACAAGATCTATTTAATATACAACATGTATAGATATTTATGTGTATAGACTTAGTCAACAAGACAAGTATCCACCACACACAAATACATAGATACACGCCTAGTGCGTGTTTCTATTTATATATATATATATATATATATATTATTTTCTTTCATTTATTAATTAATTAACCACTAATTAATTAAGTAGTTTTTGCCAATTTAATATTTCAATATTAAATTTTAAATTTTTTAATTAAGACCATTTAATTAATTAATTTTTTTTCCCGATTAATTAATTTTAATTAATTAATCTCTCCATTAATTCACAAATAATTAACTTAGCCAATAGGTACTACACTAAGTTAAGTGTGTGACACCCTAGGCTCATTAACAAACTAGCAACAAGTCCTTTCCCATAGGCTAAATTAACTATCCAAATAATTAATTATGTCTTGAATTAATTCACCATATTAATTCAAGACACCTATCAGTCATAGATCGATGTCTAGCAATGTCGCTATGACATCCTAAATGGTGATGATAAAAGCAAACATCTCCAGTGAGTCAAATCCCTCCATCTTTTTTCCCGTCTAAGATCTAGGGTATGGCGACGGTCGAAACCCTAATAACCTCAGAAGCTATGACTATGTTGGAAACACTAATGATTCGGTCTTCTAAGCAGGGATCACCAATCCCTCTTTTAAAACATTGCTCCGAAGGCTTATAACGATTATTCAGAGTTTATTCAACAACATAGGAAATGCCAGGCTGTTAGCCCTGGATGGATCCCATATCTCTATACTACCATACTATACAAAACATACACCACCGTATGACTATCCTATAGTGTGCCCCATATATCAAAGTATAGTGGGTAGTATCCTTTCCAGTGACATCTCAGGTCAAAATATTAGCCTCATACTACAAAATCGAAGGACTTCTAGTTCTACCAGAACCAATGAGATGTCCTTGCAAAGTCGTTCAATTCCATCCTTTTCCAAAGTATGAATCTCCATATATACACTGACCAGCGGGTCATTGTCTAAGGAACAAGGCACTATCCCATTTGAGAATGACATATACAGACAAGTCTTGGCGAGACTATGATATCCCTTATCTCATTATCTCTATGACTTGAAACGGGTTTTAAGGATTACAGCCCTTGAGAGTGTTCCATAGACACATACTACTCCACTAGCTCTGTGTAATCTAAAGGGATCTTTATCTAGACTATTTAAGCAATTTACGATAAAGACAATACCAATAGGTTTGATATGATGTGAAAGACAAGAGTATCATAGTGTTTATGTTCCAGTGAATAAGCCAACAGATGGCTCGCTGGGCATATAACATTATCAGTTAATTCTTCGAATGTACTCCTAATGCATAAGTGACTTACGAAAGTGCAAAGTAGACGTATATTTACTTCATAAATGCAGTACTTTGTATAGCTACATGTTAAAATTTTCAATCGTATTCCTAATCCAGCTGTGAACTACCTTTAGTGCAGAACAAGTGTACTTTATGTTTCAAAAGCAATATTTCTGTCTAGCTACATGAGGTAATTGCCAAGTATTCATAAGCCATCCGTGTATGTAACTTCAATGATTAAAGCAGTATTTTATAACTTCAGTAATACTACGAAATGAGCTTTTTTCTTCTCATAGAAAATAAAAAAAGAGCTATCGTTCCCCAAGGTAAAGGCCACAAAGTATTACCTGCCAGTATAGTTATTTTTGACTCGGCGTTCAATTGGCTCATTATTGGGAACTTCCATCATGTCAACGATCGGCAGTTTAAGGCGTTTATGCAGCGGACACATATTAAGGATGTCCTCATCCTCTTTTAAAGTCACATACAATTTGTAAGGAGGAGCAAAGTATCGTAATTGGATACATTTTATTTTCATTTCAGGCCACTTGCTTGCAAGAACAGTGAAAACATCCATCAGAGTGGTCCCTTTAAAGATTGAAATCATATCAAGCTCATCATTGTATGCGCAGATTCCTAATATTTGAAATTCACCTATTTGCACAGTTTTATCCATTTGCATTGCTACTTGTGGTGGTGGTGGTCGTCGTCGTCGTGGGGTAACAGACTCAATTCAGATCTCAATTATAAAAAAAACTCCCAATCGGGATTTAGACCAATTATGCTCAATTATTCCTGGGGGCGATGGAAGAATTGAAGTGACTCAAATTCCTATTATAACGATCGCTAAAAGAGGGCTTCGGTTTGGTGGTCGATGGACAGTGGTAGGTGTTAATATATTTGTGAATTAGGGATTTATCTCTCAATTGAACTGTAGGTAGGTGTTACCAAAATACCCCCTTTATAATGGATTAGGGATTTATCTCTCAATTGAACTGTAGGTAGGTGTTAATATATTTGTGAATTATCTTTAATTTTTGCCTACGAAATGAAGTAGTTGTGGTTTGATAGCATATTAAACCTGGGGCAAAAAGACCTTTTTGGTACTTTATCTTGGTGTGTTTGCAATTTTGGTACTTTAATGTGTGGGGTGGTGGCAATTTAGATACAGTAATGATACAAAAAATGGCAATTTGAGTACAAATTTGGCAGGAAAATAGAAAATAGACCGAAAATTGTCACATGCTAGGCATGTGACATCAAAATTTGGGGATTTTTCTGATTTGGAGGGAAAATTAATGATGTGGCATCCAACTAGATAATAAATTGATGACATGGCAACCAATTGGACAAAGTTTAAAAAATTTGCTTCAAATGAGGTTTGAACCCATGACCTTTGAGCTAAAATTAAGCAATCCCACCACTACACCAAATACCACGTTGTGTATTTATTTATTTTGATTTAGTTGATATTCTTCTCTAAAGTAATTTTCTTTTTAACATAAAAGCATTCGTTAAAAATGTTTTAATAAAATATATCTATATTAGAAATACATATAAAGATTTTAAAACAAATATAATAAAGCATTTAATGAGTTTAAAAACAATTATTTACATTAATTATTAATAATAATACATTTACATTAATTATTAATAATAATATATTTTAGTTGATAAATTACCATATAATTGAATTTTTCAGAAATATATTTTTATCAATAATTTATCATTTATTTTTCAATATTAATTGTATATTTTAGTTAATAAGTTATCATATAATTAAAATATTTTTTCCAGGAAAATATTAATTATATATGTTGAATATATAATTACATAATTATTCACATAGATTATAATTAATCTAATTGCAAATTTTATAGTAAAAAAATAAATATATATTCGACATATATAGTTAATTTCTGATGTTAATATTTGATATATATATATATATGATGGTAAAAATCGTCAGAGTATGAATGTCACGTGATCGACCACGTGGGGCGAAGGAACCACTCTAACACACGACAAACTAGATGGAGGTTGGTGGATTATAGACTGCACTCGACTATGGCGAGCTGCCTACATACCCGGATTTCTGGGATCAAGTCTATTCGTAGTTCGATGATGGGGTTACTAGTGTGTTTTTACTGGAGGGAGTAAATAATGAATTCCCTCCAACTCCTTTGGGGTATTTATAAGGAGCTGACTATGGGCCATGGGCTCTTGGGCCACACCTTATCATAAGCCCAATAGGCTTGGTTTAATTATTATATTTATTAAGCTAGAGAAATAACTTTATTGCTTACTGGGCTTCCAGCCCTTCTCGAACTGGGCCTTGACCTGTGGCGGGCATCGCAGCCCTACTCGGGGGTGACTGAAATGCTAGAAATCCTTTAGACATTTTTGGCCCGCATCATATGCCCCCACTCCCGGGTTTACTTCGCAGTTTAACCATGGGAGTATGAAGGTCACTCCGCACGGCGCCAAACTATTCTATCTGGACTAGGATGGAAGCCTTAAATTCTCCCCACCTACTTTTCTATTAAAAGGGAGTAGGTGAGAAAGTTCTTTTACTCTTCACTTCTCATTAACTCTTTCACCTCTAGAGAGATCCTTTTGAAAAGTGAGAGAAAATTCTTGAGAAACTTCCCTCACCTCATGGCTAGAGGTAACAAAGGTAATATCCCTCTTCATCTCCTTTAAATCCTTCATCTAAAGTCTATTCCTTGAGTATTTTATTTTTATCTCACTGCTTACCCGAGCGCTGAAGCTTGCCCTCGGTGAATGGATCACAAGACTTAGGCCTTCCAGATCCTCGGGGTACTTGTTGCCATGCGTTGGTGCTGCTGGTGATCGATGCCTCGCGAGCGGCACGAGGCTCTTGGTATAGCGTGGCCGACTACGCGCGGCTGGCCGTGAGGCAATGCGTGCCTCGCAGTCAGCCGCGAGGGTCCTGGAACTTTACGGTAATGCCGGAGGACCTCTTTTCAAGCCATTGTACTTGTTTAATGATCATCACGTATTGTACATTTTGTACCTTATTTTAGTATCTAACCCTCATTTTTTAACAGATGTTGCGAGAACATTGTCATTGACGTCCAGTGACGGGAGTTCAGATGATGAGAACTTAGTGTCTCTAGGCGGTGACTATCGCGAACGCAAAGAGTGGAAAGGGGAGTCCCAAAAATGACGGTCAGCTCAGAATCGCAAGACCGACATAACTAGCTGTTCTTTGACTATCACTGACAGCGAGCTGAAGACGCTGTCCAAGCAGTTCCCACCGAATCTCAGGGTAGTGAAACCCTGGCCCGACGATCGTATTTCGAGCCCCTCAAAGGGTTTTGTTACCCTCTACTTAGAATACTTTCGCATGGGATTTTCTCTTTAATGCAATCCCTTGTTGGGGATAATACTGACCTACTACCAGGTGTGTATTAGCCAGTTGTCGCTCAATAGCTTTGCTCAATTCGAGGGCTTCATTCGGAGCTTTAGGGATTTCAGATTGACCGTGAGCCTTGAGGCCTTCCAGGCCCCATTCAATGTTTAGCTGAGCTCGAGAGGTCCGCTCATGCACTTCTACCCGACATCCCCCTACAGATTCTTAGAAGGGAAAACAAGGTCCAGTGGAAATTGGAAAACCAAGTTCTTTTACTTCCCTATTCAGAGCTTGCCCATTCTCTCTCCCAAACGGTGGTGCGATCAAGTTGCCTGCCAGAAGATCACCAAAACCCATGAGCAGTTACGCTTGGGCTTTTTGGAGGTTGGGTTGTTTAAGACTATGTACGATATCCGAAAGGTATACCGCGGAGGTAATTCATTTTCTCCATGCCTTGGTGTTGTACTTTGTTATTTTTGATATTTATGTGCTCGCGAGTAGTGCCAAGCATCTACTTTCCATCTTACTTTATTGGTATTTTTTTTCAGGATCGGGGCAACCCTCGAAAGGCAAAGGCGTTGCCCAGGAAATGGTTGCTCCCTCGCCCCTCTCCAAGGAGCCAGTCTATTTGGATTTCGACTCTCTGATGGTCGGGATTACTGCTAAAGGTCCGAAGGGCCCTTCTTCAAGGGCGAATCCCAAAGGGAAGGCACCGTTGGAGGAGAGAGGCCCGGCGAGGGCGCAGGGCCATTTTTTTAATCTTACCTACATTCGAGCTCCCCTTCTCCCGAGGCGTAACCAACATGCTTCGCCTGCCAGCCTCGGTACCCCTGGCCAGGGCAAAGGGCTATTTAACTTTGGGGTGAAGCATTACCCCACCGTTCAGTCCTTCTAGGATACCAATGACATGGTTACCCCCTGGAAGTTGGTGAGGCCAGCAGTGACCGATTATGATTCTTGACATTTGCACATGCTGTCGGCTGATCGCATAGACGAGGAAATTTTTGTCAACGAGGGTCGGATGAGTTTGTTTGTGGGTAAGACAGTTCATCAATGTCGTCGTGCGCTTTGGGAGAGTGGTCGTTATCCCTCTGATGATTTTTCATGGGTTTATGATGGGATACCAGATGATAGTGATGAGGACGGTGCGCGGCGTACCCCCTTCAGGGTGACTAGTTCTTTGTGTAGTATATTTGGCTTTATTTTTAGCTGGTCTTTCGATTTTTGATATAGTCTCCGAGACCTTTGCTTACTTGTAGTTTATGCACCTGACTAGTTTCTTTTAAGTCGTTATATATTTCTTTTAAGTCATTATATATTTTACCTTTGTGATTTCTTGTGCTCATGGATTTTCATAGCTGCTACCCCTCCCCTTCACTCCCTAATATATTGATCATGTTTGGGGAGTAAGTAGCTAAGTAGTGTATGATCGAAGCATGACATCAGGGGTGTTTATTTTGTGGCACGTTGTGCCTTATTGAACATCCGTCAGCTATTTCGCTGTGGTATGTTAACGGGGGCGTGGTCGCCTCCAGTTTGCTTAGTTTGTATAACCTCGTTCCAGAATTTTAAGGGGAGTGGGGAGACCTTCTGTAGGTCCTCAACCTCTCTCGATATTACTGGAGGGATTTTGGGGTGGCTCATCCTCGTTCGAGTATTTGAAAGCTCGGGGGACTTTTGCGGTGCCACCCTTATTGACCTCAAGTGGGGTCGTGAGTATTAGATTTGGCTTATTTCCTATAGTGGAAGCTTAGTCCCACATTAATGGGAGGGAAGTGCAAATATACTAACATAGTAAAAAGGCGGTTCTTAGGCACTCGAATGTATTTCTTAAAACACTACTGACAGTCATAGAAAAAATCAGGCAGTGTGTATAAAATTTATTATGTAAAATACCTTTTGAGGTTGGATATACCCCATGTACTTGGTACCTCCTGACCCTCTGCGGTCATTAATTTATAAGTGCCAGAGCCCACTACTTCTCTCAGTTGGTATGGACCTTCCCACTTGGCCTCCAGCTTTCCAACGGGACCAGTGGCATCTTTCCTTCTGAACACCAAGTCTCCTACCAGGAAGCCTCAGTGGCATACTTGGCGGTTGTATGCTCGTGCCATTTTTGCCTTATACTTATCAATTCTAACGGCGGCTTCATCTCTGACTTCAGCGATGAAATCTAAGCTCTCCCTGCGACGCCGCTCATTGCGAGCGAGGTTGTATTGGCTTATCCTCAGACTCTTTTCTCCGATTTTGACCGGGGTTATGGCCTCATCTCCAAACACTAAGTTGAAAGAGGTCTCCCCGGTGCCAACTTTAGGAGTGGTTCGATATGACCATAGTACCGCAGGAATTTTATCTGCCCAACACCCTTTTGCTCCTCCCAGCTTGGTTTTTAGGTGCTGCAGTATAGTGCGGTTCATTACCTCCGTTTGACCATTAGCTTGTGGGTTGCTCACCGAGGTAAAATGTTGCTTAATGTTAAGCTCCTGACACCATTCCCTCAGCTTCACCCCTTGGAATTAGGTGCCATTGCCTGACGCTAAGAATCGGGGGATCCTAAAACGTGTGATGATATTCTTCTATAAGAACTTCATTACTTCTTTTTCAGATATTTTGGCTAGCAGTTCGGCCTCCATCCATTTGGTGAAATAGTCGATGGCGACTAAAAGAAACTTTCTTTGACCTGTGGCTAAGGGGAATAACCCTACTATATCAAGCCCCATATATCAAAAGGGCACGCGCTTTCTAGTGGTCTGCTCTCAGAGCCTGGCAGATGGCTTATGTTAGAGTGCTCTTGGCAGTTTCTGCATTTTCGCACCAAGTCTTGAGTGTCTTTAAGCATCGTGGGTCAAAAGTACCCCTGCCTTAGTGTTTTATCTGCTAGCGCCTTGCCCCTCCAGTGATTACCACAACATCCCTCATTTATCTCGTGCAGTACATAGTTAGCTATGGCGTGGGTTAGACACTTCAAGTAGGGCTGTGAGAAACCTCTCTTGTATAGTTCGCCATCTATCATCACAAATCCCTTTTCATCTTTTCAGCTGGGTTCCTCTGCCTGCCAGCATAGCGCATCTAGGCCTCCCCTTTCAACTTCTGATTTCTCGGAGGTGATGAAGGTCACCTTCCGGTTCTTTATGGAGGCTGTGGAGCTTGTAGTTTTGCCAGCTGGTCAGCAGCTTCATTTTCAGACCTCGGGACCTGTCTTAGATGGAACTCTTCGAACCGCTCCCTCATTTTTTGAACGAGAGCTAAGTACTAACGCATCCTTTCTTCTTTAGCTTCATACTCTCTGTTCACTTGGTTGACTACCAGTTGTGAATCGTTGTACGCGATTATCTTCCTTACTCCGGCAGCTAGTGCTAGTTTGGCTCCAACAAATAATGCTTCATACTTGGCTTAGTTGTTCGAGGCTTCAAATCTGAACCTTACATCGTACTCCAATTTTTCTCCCTGGGGACTCTCGACTATCACCGCTGCTCCACTGCTTATGCTGGTGGAATACCCATTTACGTGTTGGGTTTCATTCAAAAAAGCATAAACGCAGGGAAGGGATTTCAAAAATTAAAACGAAAGCCCAATTGGTACTCTAATTCGCATAATTGAATCTAAAAGCGTATAACGAATAAAACTTACTCGTTAATATGAATATGATGATGGATAAAAACTTCTTCTTCTCCAAACTCGAAATATTGAAGCTTCCAAATCTTCAATCCTTTAGTTTGATTCTTCAAACTTGAACTTGATCCGAACAACGAAAATACGTCGTCACTAAATCGTCATGCACGGATCAACAAACCAAAAATCTCCTTTCTTCTTTCTCTATGGTCGACGGCTAGGTATGGAGGAGGGGAGGAATATTTTTCTTTATTTTGAGAGTTATGTGAGTTGTGTATTCTTCTTACTTGTTCTAAGTTTAAGACTTCTTATACACCTCATGACTTATTGAACTCCTTATTTAGCTCAGGATTTGTTTTGTTTAATTAATTTCTTATTTCAATTAATAATTTATTATATCTAATAAATTAATTAATTAATTAAATAACCAAATTAATTAGATAAATTAATTCATTAATATATTTCACAAGGAAATTAATTAATAATTAATCTTATCATTATAATTAATTATTTCATCTAATGAATAATTAATTATTTAATTTATCCAATAAATTAAAACTCCTAGAAGAGATAATAGAAATTCATTTTTCTTCATTTTTCTTTGTTAATCCTTTAGCGCTACTCTTTAGGTTCGTTTCGTTTGGCAATGAGAGGAAACCAAAGGAAGTGGATAACACCTAGCAAGTCACATGGCCCACTTCGTAACCCAAACAAAAATGAATAATAGGATCATTCCAAAACCTTCCAAACGTAAATACCGTATATTTGTAAACCCTTTGTTCACATTTTCGGTTAAGTGAGAGTCATCGTTATGTCAAACTCACTGGACTTGACCATATGTATAAATCATAACAAATACGAGATCATTGAGATCGATTTAGTGCCAAGCATAATCGTCTCGTTTGCTTTGGCCAAAGACTTTGATCTCTATTTATCTATAATTACATAGGGTGTATACTCATTCACTTATGAGAGAACAAATCCCATATTAGATATTTGCTAAGATTACCACTTGCCCATCAAGTCCGCATTTCGAGGTTGACCCCACCAAAGGGTGAATTGGGTCTAACTACTCTAGTGAAAGACTTGATGTCACAAGTGTATCTTCAGCCTGATACTTCAGGTCAAAAGTTCACATATACCTATTACGCATAATCAGTTCTGTCATTGACAGTCACAGAGTGAAAACCCATGTAATAAAACTGATGCAAGTCGTGTTCGAACATATCAGTTCCACTGACGTGTCTACAATCTTAATCTCCTATCATCCCATGATACCAGACAGGCACTCCCATGTCGGAGCGAAGATTGTACAAGTATTCGAAGTCTTTATTTGTCCATTAAAGACTTCATATTACTTACGAACTTATTTTAGTAATCAAGATCGATCTCTCTAGTGCCAATCTTCCTATCCCACAGGAAGTAGAGGGATCGCACTGAAAACATGGACAAAACGTTTTACACAACTTATAGATGAAGATAAGAATTAAGTGAAAACTCAACAATGCCTTTTATTTAAGAAGAGTTTAAATTCAATACAAGATATATGCCCTATACATTCTATCCTCTATGGCATCTGAGGGCATAATCGTAACAATCTCCCACTTGCACTCAATGCCACTCATTGTGGTATCTAATACCCATCATTTTCAGGTGTCGATCCAAAACAGCCTGAGGTAGTGGTTTGGTGAACGGGGTCAGCTATATTGTCAGCTGAGGCTATTTTCTGCACTGTTATCTCTCCTCTACCAAGATCTCCCTGATGATGTGGAATCTTCTCTCAATATGTTTGGGCTTGTTATGATACCTCGGTTCCTTGGCTTGCGCTATCGCTCCATTGTTATCACAATGAAGTGGCAACGGGAGCTGAGCACTAGGGACCGTTCTAATTTCTCCAAGAAACTTCCTCATCTAAACAGATTCTTTCGCTACCTCTGAGGCTGCTACATACTCTGCTTCAGTGGTGGAATCAGCGGTTGTGCTTTGCTTGGAGCTCTTCCAAGACACCGCTCCACCATTGAGAGTAAAAACAAATCCTGAAGTGGATTTTCAGTCATCAACATCAGACTAAAAGTCTGAATCAGAATAACCTTCCATCTTCAGGTCTCCACCTCCATAGATGAGAATCATATCCTTAGTTCTTTTCAGATACTTTAGGATATTCTTCAAAGCTATCCGATGTTCCCTTCCCGGGTTTGCCTGAAATCGACTCACCACGCTCGCAGCATAGGCAATGTCGGGTCTAGTACACAGCATTGCATACATCAGGCTACCAACTGCAGAAGCATAGGGTACATTACTTCTCTCTTGTCTATCTTCCTCACTTTATGGACACATAGACTTGGATAAGTGTACTCCGTGCCTCATGGGAAGAAACCCTTTCTTAGAGTTGTCCATCCTAAACCTCTTTAGGACATTTTCTAAGTAAAGGGCTTGAGAGAGGCCTATCATTCTATTCGTTATATCCCTGTAGATATGAATTCCTAGAATGTATGTGGCTTCTCCCAAGTCTTTCATGGAAAACGTACTCGAAAGCTATTTCTTGACAGTGGTGAGCATTCCTACGTCATTTCCTATAAGTAGAATGTCATCCACATATAGTACTAAGAACGAGAGTTTGCTCCCACTAGTCTTCTTGTAGAGACATGGTTCATCTTCGTTCTTGATGAAGCCATATCCCTTAAATTCTTCATCAAAATGGAGATTCCAGCTTCTAGATGCTTGCTTGAAACCGTAAATGGACCTCTCAAGTTTACATACTTTGTGGATATCGGACTCGGACACAAAACCCTTTGGCTGTTCCATATAGATATCCTCCTCGAGGAATCCATTTAGAAAGTCCGTTTTGATATCCATTTGCCATATCTCATAATCTAAGTATGCAGCTATGGATAACAGAATTTGTATGGACTTTATCATAGCCACGGGCGAAAAGGTTTCTTGATAGTCAATTTCTTCTCTTTGACTATACCATTTCGCTACGAGCCTGGCTTTAAAGGTGCCAACCTTACCATCGCTACCTATCTTTCTTTTGTAGATCCGCTTACATCCTATAGGTTTTATATCTTCAGGACGATCTACCAAAGTCCAGACATGGTTTGATTGCATAGAGTCCATTTCTGTTTCCATAGCTTCTCGCCATCTTAAAGCGTCGACATCCACCATCGCCTGATCATAGGTACAAGGATCATCTTCATGACCTTCTTGTACTACAGTGTGAAGCTCTCGCTCCCCCTACAGTAGATACCCATACCTCTCAGGTTCATGCGGTATTCTACCAGATCTACGTGGTGGTTGTGCTACTATGAGTTCAGGCCTAGGTTCTTGAACAGATGTATTTGAGGGAGTTTCATTTTGTTCTTTTAGAACAATTTTCCTACCTTTGCCCCCTTCCAAGATGAGCTCATCCTCAAGGAAGTGAGCTTGTAGGGCCACAATGATTCTTTGATCATTATGCAGGTAAAAGAAGAATCCCATGGAATCTTCAGGATAACCAATGAAACATCCCATTAGGGATCTTGTCACCAATTTCTCCACTTTAGTCTTCTAGACATGAGTGGGGCATCCCCAAATCTTAATATGATTAAGACTCGATTTCCTATTATTCCACATCTCATGTGGAGTTTTAGGAATGGATTTGGAGGAACATCTGTTCAAAACATGAGCAACGGTAAGGAGCGCGTATCCCCACAATAAAATGGGTAAATCAGTGTAACTAAGCATGGAACGAATCATGTCCAATAGTGTTCGATTCCTTCGCTCGGCTACTCCATTCAGTTGAGGAGTTGTTGGTGGTGTTAGTTGTAACATTATTCTTTGTTGTCTTAGGAATTCATCAAACTCGGCATTCATATATTCTCCTCCATGATCCGATCGTAGAGTTTTTATATTTTGCCCAGTTTGATTTTTTGCTAAGGCCTTGAACTCTTTGAATCTTTCAAAGGATTCAGTCCTTTGCTTCATCAAATACACTAGACCAAATCTGGAATGGTCGTCAATGAAAGTGATGAAGTAGTAGAAACCTCCACGAGCCATTTCTCCAAATGGTCCTCAGACGTCAGTATGCAATAATCCTAAGACTTGCGTAGCCCTTTCAAAAGTCCCTGTGAAGGAGGATCTAACCATCTTGCCTAAGAGACATGATTCACATGTAGGAACAGGGTCCGACCCTAGTGAGGTTAAAAGCCCATCTTTTTCCATTTTGTGGATCTTGTGCTCTCCGGCATGGCCTAGTCTAAGATGCCATTTGAGTCTTAAGTTAGTTTCTTGCCTACCACGTTTACGTGTTACAACATTAACATCAGATGAATTACGGACATTTAAATAATACAAATCATTAACTAAACATGCATTGCCAACTAATTTATTTCCATAATAAATGTCGCAATTTAATTTAGAAAAACGGAATGTATATCCAATCTTAACTAAGATAGGAATAGATACAATGTTCTTAAGCCCCTTGGGCAAAACCAAAACATTATCTAAAAACAGTAAATGTCCAGAATTCAAATAAAAAGAAGTAGATCCAATCCTAGTAGCTGCTACGCTTTCCCCGCTACCTACTTTGATCATCACTTCTTCTCGGCCCAGCTTTCTACTTCTCTGTACATCCTGATCTAAACAACAAACATGAGCACTAGCTCCTGAGTCCAGAATCCATGAAGTAGAAAATACGGTCAAAGAACAGTTAGTTTCAAAAATAAATAGTTCCATACCTTGTGCGCCTTTGCCTAATTTGGGACAGTTTCTTTTCCAATGGCCAAGCTCACCGCACTCGAGACATCTATCCCTTTTTTTAGGTACTTTGCTCTTACAACCATGTCCTAACTTCTTTGAAGTTTTTATGGATACTTTCTTTTTCCTTTTCCTTTTTCCATCACGTTGATCATCAAATGTATCATTCGTTAAATAGATAGAAGAATCCCTCTTCTTGTTTGTCCTAATACGAGCTTGTTCGATTTCAAGCTTCTTAGTCAGCCCAGCTAATGAACAATCGATATCATTGATATCAAAGTTCATGACGAAGTAGTAGAAAGAGTCAGGGAGCGATTGTAAGATGAGATCAACTTGAAGATGAATATCCATATAGAAATGCATTGACTGAAGTGTTTCCATTAAGGTCATCATCGTGAGAACATGGTCTCCCACATTCTCTTCCTCTCACATCCTCGCTCTGAAGAGTTCTTTTGATATAAAATATCTTACGGTCCTATCGTGCTCTCCAAACATTTCTTCCAGGTGAAGAATTATGTCTCTTGCATTGCTCATTGTGTCATGTGAACTTTGCAGTTCACTACACATTGAGCAAAGAATGTATCCTCTAGATTTATAATTGTCACAAGTCCAATTAAAGTGAGCCAGTTAAACCTCTTCATCCTCATTTCTCTCAGGAATTGCAGGACGATTTGTTTCCAACACATATTCAATCGACTCTTCACTCAGGACATTCCTTAAGATCGCTAGCCATTGTATATAGTTGGGACCAGTCAGAACATTTCTTTCGAGTAATTTCATAAGTGGGTTTGTCATATATGAGAGAAATAAACTAGATTTATTAGATTACTTGTTTTGACTTAACCAAGAAAAATTAAGGACTTAAAATTTATCTTGGCTCCCACTGCATTTTTCGAATCCCACACTCCCGTGTGAAAATCGGGAATCATCATTAGCATAGATTCCACAGCAGGTATTGAGGTCCTCAATTAATTAAATAGGTTGCAACCTAATCGGTTTCTGACCCATTAATTATTTGAAGTGATATCTAATATCAATTTATCCAATAAATGTTTCAATACGTTTCCCCATAGTTCACCAAACCGCAACCCATTCGACTTTTTGGTTCATGAACTACCCGAGTTTATCCCACTAACTCCTATAATCTAGCATTTGAATTTCACCTTGCAACCGAACAGGTTTCTGGGGTGAAATATGTTTCGATTAAGGCATTTGCATGCACTTTATAAAATTTCAAATTATTTCTAAGTGTATACCTCCCATAATTGGGAAGCATTACACATTTATAGTAATTCTAATTTTAGAAAGCTTAGTAGAGGGTGAGGATGTCAAACATCCTTTTCTAACTCGGTATAATTTATTTGGGAGAATTTAATTCGTCAAAAGATTTTGGTCTCACTTTGCACATTATTCAATTTATATAGCACTTTATTCTATATTGATCATGCATAAAAAAACTACTAATAATCATGTCTTTCAATATAAATAAACATAGAATTTAAATAAATGAATAAATAAATTCATCACTTGATCATGGACTTTTACTAGAGGGCCCGAGCCAATGGGCCATTACAAAAGCATAGATTAAACCTATTAAACATTCATGGGCCTCTTGATTTTATCAACTTTGAACTATTTTATCTCAATTCCTAAAACAACTCATGCATTATTTCTAAGAATATAATAAACAGCTTCAAATTTGATAACCCATAGAATTAAAGGTACAACATATAATCATAAGTCCATGATTAGTGTTTTAATCATATAAGATATGCTGACATCAATTAATACATGCTCTCAATATTAAATCACTTATGTTGATTATTGAAAATTTTAGTCCAACTAAAAAGTCCTTTTTAAAACTCCTTATGATTTCACATATTCACTATTTCGATTAAAATCATTCTAGTCCAACTAGATGGCTTAGATGTACGAAATTAAGAATTAAGTGCATCTACCTTTAATTAAAATAATATGAGCACATAAAATATGGAATTCTATATTTTATTTTATTATGATTTAAAGCCATTAAAAATTGAAAATACTTTTATTTGATCAAAGAATTAATTATTAATCTCTAAAAAAAAAAATTATATTCCTTATTCAAAATCAAGTAATTTCCAAGTCGAGGAAAAAATAATAATATTTAATCCATAAATCAATTATTAATCTCCAAGAAAAATAATTAATTAGTTCTAATTAAATATTATATTTAAATTAATCTCATTGAGCTCGATTTCATCAAACCCAAGTCACCATCTTTTTGATCTACTTGGATTCAATTTAATTGGGCTCAAAATAATTAATTAGAACATCATTCAAGTTTATTAATTTCTTATTGGGCTAAATTTAATTTAAGTCCAAATCACCAATCTAATTGGTCCATTTAGATTTAATTAGATTAAGTCCAAACTAATTAACAAATCGAAATTGGATAATTTTCAATTGGGCTTGATTTAAATTATTCGGGTCATCATCCTTTTGATCCACCCAATTAATTAAAATCACCCAAAATTCAAAAATTAATTTCGACCCAAACATAGCCCGTTTTACTACCCGAATACATGACCCGGATCAACGAATTGGATATTCAAACCCATGACCCGTCGGGCCACGATCACGACCCGACGGGCCGTGACTGGGCAAGGCCGAGCCAAACTGCCCGGCTGAGTTAAGCAGCGCAAGCTGCTGCGCGCATTTTTCTTGGGGCTTTCGAGCCCCGTTTTTCCTCAATATTTTTTTATTTCCAATATTATCAAATATCCCCAGATTTACAATAACTAAAAATCAAAAAACTAGGCAAAAAACCATAAAACATAGATTTAAGAAAAAAAATACAAACATGCTTCAAAAACACATAACATGCAATTCTTAAATCACATAAACAAGATCAAATATGCAAATCAGAGATTGGCTCTGATACCACTGTTGGGTTTCGTTCGAAAAAGCATAAATGCAGCGGAAGGGATTTCAAAAAATAAAACGAAAACCCAATTGGTACTCTAATTCGCATAATTGAATCTAAAACCGTATAACGAATAAAACTTACTCGTTAATATGAATATGATGATGGAGAATAACTCCTTCTTCTCCAAACTCGACATATTGAATCTTCCAAATCTTCAATCCTTTGGTTTGATTCTTTAAACTTGAACTTGATCCGAACAACGAAAATACGTCGTCTCTAAATAGTCACGCACGGATCAACAAACGAAAAATCCCCTTTCCTCTTTCTCTATGGTCGACGGCTAGGTATAGAGGAGGGGAGGAATATTTTTCTTTCTTTTGAGAGTTATGTGAGTTGTGTATTCTTCTTACTTGTTCTAAGTCTAAGAGTCCTTATATACCTTATGACTTATTGAACAAGTCAAAACAAAAGAGCCCTAATATGTGGTCTCTCAAAGACGCCACTTTGAGGCCTCATAGGGGTCCAATTGGACTCCTTATTTAGCCCGGGATTTATTTTGTTTAATTAATTTCTTATTTCAATTAATAATTTATTATATCTAATAAATTAATTAATTAATTAAATAACCAAATTAATTAGATAAATTAATTCATTAATATATTTCACAAGAAAATTAATAAATAATTAATCTTATCATTATAATTAATTATTTCATCTAATAAATAATTAATTATTTAATTTATCCAATAAATTAAAAACCTCAGAAGAAATAATAGAAATTCCTTTTTCTTCATTTTTCTTTGTCAATCCTTTAGCGCGACTCTTTAGGTTCATTTCGTTTGGCAATGAGAGGAAACCAAAGGAAGTGGGTAACACCTAGCCAGTCACGTGGCCCACTTCGTAACCCAAACGAAAACGAATGATAGGATCATTCTGAAACCTTCCAAACGTAAATACCGTATATGTATAAACCCTTTGTTCACGTTCCCCGGTCAAGTGAGAGTCATGGTTATGTCAAACTCACTGGACTTGACCAAATGTATAAATCATAATAAATACGAGATTATTGAGATTGATTTAGTGCCAAGCACAATCGTCTCGGTTGCTTTGGCCAAAGACTTTGATATCTATTTATTTATAATTACATACGGTACATACTCATTCACTTATGAGAGAACAAATGCCATATTAGATATCTGCTAAGATTACCACTTGCCCATCAAGTCCGCATTTCGAGGTTGACCCCACCAAAGGGTGAATTGGGTCTAACTACTCTAGTAAAAAACTAGACGTCACAAGTGCATCTTCAGCATGATACTTCAGGTCAAAGGTTCACATATACCTATTACGCATAATCAGTTCCGTCATTGATAGTCACAGAGTGAAAACCCATGTGACAGAACCGATGCGAGTCGTGTTCGAACATATCAGTTCCACTGACGTGTCTACAATCTTAATCTCCTATCATCCCATGATACCAGACAGGCACTCCTATGTCGGAGCTAAGATTGTACAAGTATTCGAAATCTTTATTTGTCCGTTAAAGACTTCATATTACTTGCGAACTTATGTTAGTAATCAAGATAGATCTCTCTAGTGCCAATCCTCCTATCCCATAGGAAGTAGAGGGATCGCACTGAAAACATGGACAAAACGTTTTACACAACTTATAGATGAAGATAAGAATTAAGTGAAAACTCAATAATGCCTTTTATTTAAAAAGAGTTTAAGTTCAATACAAGATATATGCACTATACATTCTATCCCCTATGGCATCTGAAGGCATAATCCTAACACATGAACAGCGTCCATGTGGGTAGAGAACAACCAGCTTTTTCCTCCAACATCTCGGCGACAAAGTCGGCCAGCACTTGTGCTTTGACGGCTGGTCTTCTTCGATATTCTATGCCATGCTTGCTAAGTTCTACTGCCCATTTGACCATCCATCCCGACACATCAGGACTCGACAATATCCTCTTCAAGGGGTGATTAGTGAGTACCACCACGGGATGTGATCGGAAGTAGGGTCGTAGTTTTCTCGCAGCGACTACTAGAGCTAGGGCCAACTTCTCGATGAGGGGGTATCTCGGCTCGGCCGCTCGTAGTAGACGACTGATATAATAGATAGGCTTATGATCCCCATTGTCATCTCGGACCAACACCGCGCTGACAGCCTCATGCGTCACTGCTAGGTACAGGTAATGAGTCTCTCCATCAACGGGTTTAGTGAGCAGCGGCGGGGAGCTTAAATATTATTTTAATTTCTCAAACGCCACCTGACACTGTGTATCCCACTCAAAGTCTTTTGCTTTCCTTATTGTCTTAAAGAATGGCAATCCCTTATCAGCTGACCGCGAGATGAACCTATTCAGGGTTGTCGCCCATCCCATATGCTCTTGTACCTCCTTCTTGGATCTAGGGGTGCTAGCTCCAGTATGTCCCTGATTTTTTCTGGATTAGCTTATATTCCTCTCTCGCTTACCATGAACCCTAGGAACTTTCCCCCACGTACTCCGAATGTGCACTTGGCTGGGTTGAGCTTTAGTTTGTAATGCTTGAGTACTCCAAAGCATTCCCGTAGGTCTAGCACGTGGTCTGCTTCCTTGTTCTTTCCTAATTGTGCTTCGAACATTTTATTGATCAGCCTTTAATAGTTTTCCCCCGCATTTTTCAACCCGAAGGGCATGACGTTGTAGCAGAATGTCCCCCGGTCAGTGATGAAACTGGTCTTCTGCTGGTCTTCCAGTGCCAAAGGAATTTGATTGTATCCTTATCGTGCATCCAGGAAGGTCAACATCTCACATCCGGCAGTAGAATCTATCAAGTCATCTATTCGGGGGAGAGGATAGGAGTCCTTAGGGCACGCCTTGTTCAGATCCGTAAAATCTATGCACATTCTCCATTTGCCATTGGGTTTCGCCACTAACACTACGTTGGCCAGCCACTCCGGGTAGTGCACAGGCCTTATGTACCCGGCCGCTAGTGGATCCTCAACCTCTTCCTTAGCGGCCAAACTTCTCTCTCTTCCCATAGTTCTTTTGCGTTGCTTCACAGGACGGGCGTCAGGATAAGTATTCAAGTGACGAGTCATGATCCGAGGGTCAATCCCCTCCATGTCAGCCGTGTTCCAAGAAAACAAGTCGGTGTTGTCTTGTAAGAAGTGTGTCAGCTCCCCTTCAACGGCGGATCCCAAGGTAGCGCCGACCTTCGTAGTTTTCCTGGGATGGGCAGGTACTAGCTCAATCATCTTCAGGCTCTCAATTGCCTCGCCCCGGGCGTTTCTGTCTCCTTCCCAGGCCTTAGTTAATCTGCCCCCTGTGTGAGACACCATGTCAATTTCTATTAACTCCGGCCCGGTCATAGGACCCAGGTTGCTTCGCTTTCTTTTGAGTGCATTGAAGCAATATTCCCTCACCAGTCGCTTGTCTCCCGCGACCTCCCCTGTTCCGCCGGGAGTGGAGAACTTGAGTTTGAGGTAAAAGGTGGAGATAACAGCTCGAAAGAGATTTAAGCTCGATCTCCCCAGTATAACATTATACTCAGAGGGGGCTTTAACTATTAGAAACTTCACCTCCCGGGTAATACGTTTAGGGAATGTGCCCAAGGATAAAGGCAAGGTCACCTCCCCTTGAACGTCGATTGTGTCGCCTGTGAAGGCTACCAGTTGGATTTTCACTGCTGGGACACTAGCCTCTCCAATGGATAGCCTATTGAAAGCGTAAGAAAAAATGATATCCGCAGAGCTCCCACTGTCAATTAGGATTTTGCACACCTAGGAATCTGCGATAGTGGCAAAGATCACTAAAACTTCATTTTGGGAGGGGATTTGACTTTTCAGATCTTGAGCTCCAAATGAGATTCTTTGTGTCTCAAATCCTCCCTGAGCGGTGCATCCTTTGCTTATGCCGGCACCTGGCGATGGCCGCTCACACGAAATCTCATATGCCCCCATGGGGAGGGGTTAGATCTCCGTTTCCGACGCCAGAGGTGTCATCCTCCCACATGTCCGAGCTACTTGCAGCATATTGTCTCCAACTTTCTTGTTACTACCCTTAGTCTTCATACTCAATGGTTGGAACGCGTTTCCCACAGACGGCGCCAGTCTGATGATGGTAAAAATCGTCAGAGTATGAATGTCACGTGATCGACCACGTGGGGTGAAGGAACCGCTCCAACGCACGTCAAACTAGATGGGGGTTGGTGGATTATAGACTGCACTCGACTATGGCAAGCTGCCTATATACCCGGATTGCTGGGATCAAGTCTATTCGTAGTTCGATGATAGGATTACTCTCTATTGCCAGTGTGTTTTTATTGGGGGAAGTAGATAATGAATTCCCCCAGCTCCTTTGGGGTATTTATAAGGAGCTGACTATGGGCCATGGGCTCTTGGGCCACACCTTATCATAAGCCTAATAGGCTTGGTTTAATTATTACATTTATTAAGCTAGAGGAATAACTTTATTGCTTACTGGGCTTCCAGCCCTTCTCGAGCTGGGCCTGACCTGTGGCGGGCGTTGCGTCCCTACTCGGGGGCGACTGAAATACTAGAAATCCCTAAGGCATTTTTGGCCCGCATCAATATATATATATATGTGTGTGTGTGTGTGTGTGTGTGTGTGTGTGTGTGTGTGTCGAATATATAATTAGTTTATCTATAATTAATTATAAAATATGCAATCATTTTAAATATAATCTATGTAAATAATTATAATGAGTTTATTCATATATTTCTATGTCAGAAATAAAAATGCTTATAAGTAACTATACAGAACGTAAATAAAATAACTTGTGTGCTTTGGTGGAGTAGTGGGAGTGCAAGTTTTTATCCCCAAGGTCATGGGTTCAAATCTCATTGATAGCAAAAGATTTTAATATTTTTTCATTTGGCCGCCATGTCACCAACCCATTATACACTTGGCGCCACATCATCAATTTTCCCTCAAATTTTGAAAAATTTCCAATTTTGACATTTTCCAGCAGCTACGTCAGCAATTTTCGGTATTATTTGGCTTCATGTCGGCAATTTCCGGCAAATTGTTCTCAAATTGCCAAATTTTGTATTATTACTGTAACTAAATTGCCACCCCCTATATTAAAGTACCAAAATTGCGACCACACCAAGATAAAATACCAAAAAGGTCTTTTTGCCCTAATCTGGGAGTAGCTTCTTCTATATCAGATGCCAATATTTGCATTGAAAATCCTTTCATGATATCCCACGATCTATAATTCTATATTCATAGGGAATTATAAAAATGATACTTTCATAATATGAGTAGAGGGAAAATTGCATTTTTAGTCCCATATATTTAGTCTTTTTAAAATTTGGTCTAATTCATTACGGGATTCTTACATTGTGTCTTGTAACTTTTAAACATTCTCACATTTGGTCCAAATTAAATTTTCCGTCCAAAATTGAATGTTCAACTCCTTTAGTCAATATTTTGACCGATTTTTTTTGGAGATTTTGTGTATAAGTATCATGTGATATTGAATAGAAACATCATAAAATTGAATAAAATTCGTGTGTGAGTGCATTCACACACGAATTCTCCCAAACAAAATCGGTCGAAATATTGATTAACGGAGTTGATCGTTAAACTTTAGATAAAAAATTTGATTGGCATTCAATGTGAAATTTTTTTAAAGGTTACGGGACAAATGAATGAAACCAAAATTTAAAAAAAAAATAAACAAATGCAATTTTCCTATGACTAGAGTACCATAAAAACAGTAGCAGAACACAAAAAAAATTACACAAAGCAAAATTTAAGGATGGGTACAACAAAAACAATCCAGCCGCCTGTCATCCTTGAGTGATTGAGCAGAATCGTTCACTGTATTCGGATAGTTTTAGCATATATCGGAGCAGAAGGTGAGTTCCTTCCACACACCTTCTCCATTTCTTATTTACATGTTTCTGAAAAAGGATTGCAATTCCTGAATTTGGTCGGGATCTAAAAGTAGGTTTTCTCGATACCACACTCGGTGCAGAAGGTGTCACCTTCTTGAATTCTTTTTTGTTTTTCAAACTCTCCTAATTTTTTTCTCTTAATGTCTTTTTAACTTGTTCTTCTTTTAAAATATTTTTTTATTATTTATTTGTTTAGAAAACCTGAAAAAGCTTCTTGCTCTGCTCATCTATTAGTTAGGAATATTTACGATTGAATTTTTGGCCGTTTCATATATCGAAAATTGAATTGATTTGACATGTACGAGTAGATCGAAAATTAATCTAACAATTATATTTCAAACGACAATTCACGCAGGTAAATGGCTTAATTATCATATAAAAAAATGGCTTGGATTATTATATCTTAGTTATATTCGCTCCCAAAATTCAAATAATTTGATGTTTTAACTAAAAAGAGATAATCATAGTAAAATATTGAATAGTTAAGTATTTTTTGCTCACAACTCAGATTTTTATGTCTTGAATGATACAAAGTTGTTTAACATTTACTATCATTAGTTTTTAGTTTAAACATTAAATAATTTAAGTTATGAGCAACTATATTTAAAATATGATTAAATCAGTCCTACTCGAACCACTCAATTTAAAGATGTAATTGTTTAATTTCATGTTAAATTTTTGGCGACTCATCAGCGTACGAATCAGGCTAATTTTCAATATCAATACGTTTGAATCTAATCGCTTACAACCCCGAACTAAACGTAATATAGATGAACAAGACAACATTTTTTTTCTGAAATTGTCAAATCAAAAACAATTAAAAAGAAATTCCTAACTAATTCTTAGTAGAAGAGAACATGTTGCATTATTTAAATGACACTTGATAGTTCTTTCACTTATTTCCCGTGGATTGAGATTCAAACAATGAAGTATTTTTTTTCTTTTTTCGTTCATGTCATGTACTGGACTGAAAACATGTGTATAGTATTTAGATTATGATTATATTTCTATTTTGCATTTATTGTTGGCTTATTGTTGATAAGATGTTTTATTTTTTCCAAATGTAGAGCTTCGCAAGTAAAACACAATTTTTGTAATAAACAATCACTCCCGCGATTTGTTTATCTAACAAATTATTTTGAAATTGAAATCAAAAGTCTAATTTATATATTCTAGTTAAATAAATAAATAAATGTAGTATGTATGTATGCATGTGTGTGTGTGTGGGACAACGATGCCATATCCGTGTCGTGCCCTAATTTTTTTGAGAATATCGTGTCTCGTGTCTGTATCATGTCCGTGTCGTAATATCGATGTCCATGGATCATAGATGAAATCTAACCTAAAATGAAAGGGTTATTCTCCTAGGCAATGGTTAAATTGGTAATACACTATTGTTTAACTGGTCCAGCATTCTCGCTCTTTCGAGAGAGGAAGAATCACATATTGATTTAGCCAACGTTCCCTTGCTACTTTCTGGATGATATATGTAGATTAATTAAGCATGTAATTGATTGTCCGAATAGGTATTTGCAGACTCTAATTTTAAGTGATTATCAACTTTTAGTTAAAATTATGCTATTTGACAATATTTGCAAATCCATCTTATACTTCTAATTCTTTTAAGTTAAATAGTGGTAATCTGCCATATATAAGAAAGCAATTCAAACTGACTTTGGTATATTTATAGTCAATTCAAAATTGTTTTTGACACATTTATCCTCAATAACATTTATACTACTAATAAAACACTAAATCATAGATCCTCTAAAAATTTTGTCAAGTGTCAACCTATGTCATTCTCTTCTCACACGTCTTTTTCTCCTCTTCTCCTTTTTCTCCTTGTGTCTCCCCAAACATCTTTTTGTTTTCTCTCTTCCACTACTTTCCACCTACAGATAATAATTAACAAAAAATTATACATAAAATTATATGCTTGCATCATTTAATTTCAAGCATTATATCGAAAATTCAGAACTTTTCATATTACAAAACAATAAATAAATTATGTATTTTTATTTATATCTTGTTAAATACTTAAACAAAGGCATAGAATGTGGTATCGAGACTAGTATCAAAATCTTAAACCAACCCTATTTGAATTTGAACTTAAAAAAACCCATGTAGTTAAAGGAAACATTTCTTATTTCAGGGATGATAAGCTTTTTGCTTTTCAGGGAGAAACAAGCTTATCTGTAATCAATTATTTTTAGTATTTTTTTTAAAATTTTTGCATATATTCTCCTTTAAGTACTTTTTACACTCTCGAGTTTCCACTTGTGTTTGCATATACAACTCGATTCTGATTCGTTATCACTTTAAATCCTTCAGTTGCTTATCTCTTTTGTTTGCAAACACTTCTATTCTTTATCACCTCGAATTCTTTGACACTTTTGATAGATTTTCCATTGGTGGTATTTTTGGCAATACTCAAGTGATACTATATCAAAAATGACATAAACCCTCTTCCAACTGAATTTGTAGGAATATTTTTGGAATTTGTTTTAAAAATATTATTTCCGTAGAAAATAATTCTCAATCTATCACTTTTTTAAAAATAATTTTCATATTATTACTTTTAGTGCTACATGTATCATCATGCGAGCACAAACTTAATAATTTTAAGTTTTGTTTCTTTTTGTTGTATTATGAATTCACTTTGTTGGAAACGTTTCATATCTTTGACATTCTTAACATCTTCTAAAAAAAGGTAACGAATAATATTTTATAGAATTTTTTTACAGCATAAATATCATTTACGAGACAATAACAAATAAACAGTGGCATTTTCCTTTTCTTCTTTTAGAATATTGGTTGCTGGAGTTAAGATAATAACTTATAGAATGAGATCCTCTTTTGCATTGCAAAAAATTCATGTGTTCATCATTTGCTTCATTTATTTACAATTAATATGTTGAATATAATGTAAATATGTAAAGAGAGAAATAAGATTATTTTGAGGTAACATTTTTCAAAATAATACTAAAAGCATATGCATATTAATTAGAGCTTTTGGAGTTGTTCTCCTAGAATTTGGTTAACTCTTAAGACCGAATCCCTAACAAAATATAAGTTATAGTTTTGATCAACAAGATCAATTAAATAAGATATTCTTATGGAAATTATAATTTCATTATTTTATATTTTTTTTAAACATACCCCTATTGGGATATGTTGAATTAAATTCGTTATAATCATTCTACAATTTTGATTAACAGTAAAAATATTTGATGTTTTTCAGATCATTATTTATTTATGCATTCTCATATTTTCTCGATTTTCATGTTAATGAAGAACAAGGAATCAATTGGTAGATAATTTATTTTCTCTTCATGTTATGGAAGGAGGTTGAAATGTATAAAAATTCGCGTAGAGTAATATTTTGGGGAAAAAAAAAACTCGATCTTTTTGTCACATAATGATGGAAACTGGAAGGAAATCTAACCTTAATACAACTTGGATTCATTTTGATATTAGCGAATGTATCGGAGCACCATTTTTCCCTTTCATACACTAATTAGTATCTAATTACCTCAAAGATTAAAATAATTAGTTCACTAATGTGATAATTACTATATCATATTATCAACTATTCAAATCATGAATGATTATTTAATTAAGTAATTTAATTAAACAATCATTAGTTAAATAATTATGTGACTGTAATCAAATCAAATAATTATTTACGAAGAATTAATTGTCTATTTATTAAATATATTAAAAAAAAAGTTCTTATTCGATTATAATATTTGAAAGATTAATTTTCATTATTTATATCTGATAATTAATTAAGACTGAAAAAATTAGTAATTGCAATAACATATATAACTATATTTATTACTTACAGTTAATTATTAATTAGGACTGGAGAATTCATTAATGACAATCCAAATACATAATCACCAATTATAAATTTACAAAAAGAAAATTTATAAAATGAGCTTCTTTTATTTTTCATACCATTTTATCCCTTGATATAACAATCAAAACATATAATCACCGATTATAAATTAAAAAAGATACAAAATAGAAAATTACAAATAAATGTATCTTTTTTTTATTCTTCAAACCATTTTATTCCCAAATCGGATCCCTTAAATTGAAAGATATTTCGTATTCATCCATAGATAAATCACAATTTTAAGCTAATCTTTTTTTTTCTTGTTTCTTTTTGCCTATGTTTAGAAATAACTTGTGTTTTATCAAGGGCTTAGTCATTTTATTCGGACACCTCTTTTTATGATGTTCCAGTAAATATGCAATCCAGAAGTACAGCAGAGGCAAAAACTAATATAAACCGAAAACTAAGGAACCTCTCCCAGACACGATCAAATTATTCTATCTACAGAGTAAACAGGTATCTACGAAATGTCAATAGTAAAGCTTATGAACCAAGGATAGTAGCAATTGGTCCATATCATCACGATAAAAAAAATCTTAAAGTGATGGAGGAGCACAAGTTGCGGTATCTACGTTTACTTCTTCAAAGGAAAAATGAGAGTACTGCAGACATATTTGTCTCAGCTGTTGGAGAATTGTGCAAAGAAGCACAGAAATGTTACGCTGAACCTATTAACCTTTCTGACTCTAAGTTTATTGAAATGATGGTACTGGATGGTTGCTTCATTATTGAGTTAGTACGGAAGTCTAACATGGAATGTTTGAGAGACCGGAATGATGTTCTCTTCGGAATGGAGTGGATAACCAGTAGCTTGCAGCGTGATCTGATGTTATTTGAGAATCAAATTCCGTTCTTTGTCCTAAGAAAGTTGTTTGAATTGATTGAGATCCCACGAGACACTGATGAGAGGTTGATCTGCTTTCTCTTGAAGTTTTTTGGTATTCTTTACCCAGAATCACGATATACGGTGAGCATAAGTAAACGTCCTGATCAAGAGATAAAACATTTACTTCACTTGATACACATCAACTGGCATCCCACATCTGATTCGCTACCTATAGATTTGGATGAAACTATTAAAGAAAATAAATGGAAATGCTTCCAATTTAGAACGGCAGCTAATGTGAAGAAAAAAGAAACATGGAAGTTCATCCAATCTGCTGGAAAACTCAGAGAAGCTAATGTGAAGTTCAAGAGGAGTGAATCAAATAGCTTCTTTAAAATAGAATTTGAAAACGGAGTTTTGTCTCTGCCGCATTTGATAATCGAAGATAGGACAGAGGATTTCTTTAGGAATGTCATTGCATATGAGCAATATTTGCAAGATAAAGAAATTAGATTTGTGACGGATTATGTGAAATTTATGGATTGCCTTATCGATTCCTCTAGGGATGTTGAAATACTTCGTCATCGTGGGATTATTGAGAGTTGGTTAGGTGACGATGAAATGATCGCTAACATGTTCAATAAACTTACGGAATCAGTTACTGGTCCTGGGGAACGTTTTATTTATGCTGGAACCTGTACCAGGGTAAATAAACATTTTAGCAAACGCAAAAATTGGTGGATGAAGATATTAAGGCTACGATATTGTGATAGTCCTTGGAAAGTTATTTCCGTTGTTGCGGCTACTTTACTGCTTCTACTCACATTCATACAAACTGTGTGCTCTATAAAGCAGGTAAATTGGACTCACAAGAAGGGTTTATAATACAGATGAAAGGATTTATGGTTATCATTTCTACTGATTACAACTTTATATTTCATATCAATTAAGAACAAATGCATGTAATTTCTTGTTGTCAATGAGGATTAACTTTTAGCACTATATATCAGTTGTTACCAGATTTTGTACAATAAATTAGTAAATCATGTTACTGGAGACTGCATTTCATGCTTTTCATTGAACACTAGATGCAGGGAGACTCAACGTAGGCAAAAATGCCAAGAACTACAATGAGCACTTTGTTAGGAGAAATACTTTAAGGGGATTCCCCCAGTTATTGACTAAGAGGACATTCCCTCCACCACATGATTTCTTTCTACAAAATATGACACGATAAGCTTCTAATGCCTTGGTTTGTCGGAAAGCCAGTATCTGCTCCAGAACCACCCTCCTGGGCGGGAATGGAGGCCGACAAGATTTCAGTCGCACAAGACGAGCAAGGGGTTGTGGAACAGCTAAGATATGATTATCATGATGTTTTCAAGATCCACAATAAATGAATCAGATTACACTTTCCATGTTTCAAGGCAGAAAAAAACGAGCCATATTATGCACATCACCATTTATATTTATATGGAACAAGTGCGAAAATGGCAAACAGTCCAGATCACGCAACATCCTCACATTGTTGAACCAATTGTGATGTGGTATAATCCAGTCCATTGGCGTTCTCACACCGTATCCCTATAATCATTTTCCATATCTACTACTAGATGAATAAGATTGCAAACTAAAAAGCTTAATACGTGCAAGAACTTATTTCTCGACTCCGAAAGACATTTCCAAACACACCATATCTCAATTCAATGCATGATACCAAAATTACAATTAAATCATTTTGTAAATAGAAAGCAGCAATTCTCATCGGAGAATCCCCTCGTTACATATTATAAGAGAAATACAATACAAAAACTATGCAAATGGAAGCAGGTTCCAAAAATATTACAAAGATAAAAAATATTAAATCAGACCAACGAATAAGGACTAATATTCCGGTACAATGATATTCTTCAGTCTATCAATTACTCGTGATCAGCAATTGCATATATAACTAATGTAAATTACTGTAACACAACTCTATACAAAAGAAGCAGGCTTTTACAATATACTTGTATATAGTTCGGATAATTCTATGGTCGACCGAGAGCATTGCTCCCGGTCCCACCACATATTTATAAGTGGTGGGTGGTTTTCACAGGTGGTGGGTGATGAAAACCACCCCACCACTTGTAAATTTGTGGTGGATATTGCTCCCGGTCCACCATAGATTTTTCCTATACAGTCCTCATGCACCATGTATAAAAATACCCGTCATCTTTTGCCCCAAGGAAAGCAACCGCACCCCTACAGGAAAGAACCGATTAAAAAGAAAAAATGGTGAAATTGCCATCTTAAGAAATCAATAAAGATCCATGTAAATGTATGAGCAAAAAATCAGAAACCAAAATATTTATTTACCTTTGCATTATCATATTCATATTGTTTGTGACCATTGGGGTATGATGCTTCAGTTGGCATGACGGGTACCTTCCCCGTTTCACTATTTTTCTCCTCTCTCACTCTGTTGAAAATGTGAGTATATCCTTCTGCTGCTGCTGGATCAGTCTCGTCCCAATCACCGAATTTGGGAACAGCAGGGCCTCGATCGGGCTGCCACATGCACCAGAAGATGATGAATTTGTAATAGAGGGACAAGAAAGAACATCGTACAAGTTAAGGTATATAGCCTTGAGAAGATTTATTTCTTCAAAACTCAAAGACAAATATGATGTTTCAAGATATACTCAAACCTTTTTTTAGGGATAATTATATGCACACCCCCTCACTTAATGTGTAATTACCACGAGCCCCCAACATTTTACATATTACCAAGACACCCGTTAGATCTCAACAACTCGAAAAACAATTAGTGAAATAATAAACTGTTTTTGCTGCTGGGGAATGAAATTGTATATACTTTACTGACAGGAAAATTATATTATTTTTCAAACCCCAAGGTGTTTTTCGTAATTAGGAACTCAAGCAAGGGTGTCTATGTAATTTACCCTTTATTTGTGTTGTTAAATTCAATTAATCAGCTAAGGGCCTCAGCTTTCAGTCTAATACGACTTCCCGAAACCAAACTTTAACTGTAATACAATGTAGAATCTCAAACTTGACAATATCATTTTCATTTCCTTTTTTATACTACAATACATACCTAACACACCTCAGGATGCTATCTACTAGGTTATCCATAATTACTTTCCAACATGCACAAACTAGAAACATAAGATTGAGTTGTACGACATTGGATGTAAGGAAACATTTTTATTGTTTTAATCCAAAATTAAAATGATAGATTAGAAAAGAAAAGACATTACTGAGTCATCGCCTCGTGTAACTGATCTCAACCGGGATCTTCCAGGAGTAGAGGGTGCCAGCCCATGGCTTCCTTCAGACGAAGCTTTCCTTTCCCAAGAAGGAGAAGAAATTCCACTATTTTTTCCTCCAACTCTTTCCCGGGAATGCGGGTGATGTGGCGAATGATCTACGCTCCGATCAGACCCCCGATAAGCAACCCTCCTAGGCGTCTCCCCATTTGAACCAAGATGATGGCGAGGCGAGTTAGAGTTATTTCTATGGCCCGAATTCTCTTGAGAAAGTCTTCTCATATCACCTTCTTCTCGACTTACACGACGATCGTGCCTTGGCCTAAGCACTTCTTGAGAGTCGATTGAAGGTTTATGACCCGTTGCCTTAGGTGAACTAGTCGATCTCCTCGGTTCAAATTCGTCTCGGCTTGACCGCCGCTCGTGCTTTGGATTTTTGATTCAGGTGCTTTTGGCCTTTCGATTCAACTTCTTGAGGATCAGTTTGGAAAGTATGGTCACTCTTCTTTCCCTTTCTGGCATTATCGAAATAAGTAGTGTAGGGAACTTCTTCACCTTCCCAGTTGCCAAACTTTGGTACTTGTGGGTTCTGCTCCAAGAATCATGAAGTAATATCAAGCACATTTCAATGCAAGTGAAAGTAAAATCAATAACAAAATTTGCATAAGTGCTCATTTTCTGATTAGTTACTCTATGCATATCAAAGTGAATTTACTTTATGTAACTCAGAATAATAATTTTCTGCAATCTTTTTTAATAGCCACCATCTTTAATAGCAAGCTGTCAGTGAGTTGATAACATTAAAACATCACGATCTCAATAAACAATGATTGTTGCTATTGATCTGTAGGATACATAATAAGGGCATTTCTTCACCATTTAGCTAATAGAATAAATCGTTCATCTATCTTATGATATTTAATTTTGCTTTCACATTTATTTAGGCACCGTCCTTGTTTAATTCAACTTAAGGAACCCCGACATGTATGCCGCAAAATATAGGCAACAACTTGATTATAGCAAGCATAAAATGAGAATTCAAGGGTATTAAGGAGTAGAACGTTATAGATTTATAATGACAGAAAATCCTTCTTGTTTCGAGGTTAAACTTGGGACTGAAATGATACCTTCTTTGTTTATGTTTCCAGTGAATACTGTGTCTCTGTCCAAGACACTGGATCAAGACACGAAATTTTGGAATCTTTTCTGTTCTCCAATATTCATGTTTTTATATCATATGTTACAGTACTGTCAGATAGTTGATATATGATTTCATTGACCAACGAAACTAACTTGGGAGTTCCATGAGATTCATTCTTTCTTTTGGAAATCCTCCTAGATTCTGAAATTCCCTAAAATTGGAACCTCTTTCGCAATATCCGGCTATATGTGCAGATTTGAACACTTTTTATTAACAAAGTGTCCCTCAGCAGAATACCAGTTGGTACCTAGGCTATATGTTTGGACCTTGGATTTAAGAGCAGAAAGCACTAACGAAGAATTATTTTCTCACTTTCAATTATGTAACTTTGTGCTTTAGTTTTTTGACCTTTTCCTTTACCATTTCAATTATTCAAAGTGTAATCACTGAGAGCAAAATCTGGTCACAACCAAACAACAATGTATTGATGCAAATCAAAGCTTCTATCAGCAGAGTTATCGAGCATCAATATGTGCAACAAATTTTGAGAAGAGCGTGTTGAAAGAGGAAACCAGTACTGAGACTGCAGCAATCTATATGAATAGGAGAGAGAATATTGGGCATAACGATAAGCTTAAAATGATTAAGCGAAGATCACTAACGATCAGGAAAATTTATTAGGACTGCATCCTTTAAGTTATCACATTGGATAATCAAAGTACACATGATTAGGATACTCCAAGAGTCCCAAGACTTGATGGCTTAAACTTTAACATAACTTTGTAGTTAAGCTTGGTTCTTGTTATTCACACATCTATATGTATCATCTTCAAAAACTAGGGATAAAATCTTCATGTTGTACAAAATATATTACTAAAATGATTTTCTGAACTTCATAATCGTTTCTTTTCCGAAGGGCGCTGGAGGCAGAGGGATGAGGAGGAATAAAAGGGAAGACAATAAACATTGGAAATGGTTTTGGAAAGTTCGCGAAGACTGGTCCTCGGAATTAGAGGAAAGTAATAAAAAAAAAAACATGAAAACAGAAACGCAAAATGGGCCCTTGATCTCTTCCAAGCATAGTTGTTAACGGCGAATGGCGGGGCGTGGAGACAAGGGTCCCATGGCGTATGGCGCGGCAAGGCGCGGTGTGGCGACGCCTTATCGAGGAAAAAAATAATTATACATAATAATAAAATAAATAATATGCTACTTTTTTAACAATAATAATCATAAATATAAATAACAAGTATTTCACACATAAGCATTTCAAAGCAATAAATATAGAAATAGTCTAGAAGTTTAAATTAATACTCTAATCATCTAAATCTAAACTTGCTAACGGGACATCCTCCTCCTCTTCCTCGTCCTCCTCACCACCACCACCACCATCCTCGTGCTCATCATCATCACCACCATCATTCTCATCCACATGGGCCTCACCAATTATATCATCATCCTCATCCACATATAGTTAGTATACTATATATAATAACTGAAAAATGGGGAAAAAAATCAAACAAACAAACTTGCGCACCGGCGGCGACGGGTGTCGCGACAGACGGCGACGGCGACTGCTAGAGCGAAGTCGACGGACAGAGAAGTCGATGGGCGGCACGAGAGCAGAAGGAGGCGCGGTTTTGAGGGGAGAGGTGAGAGGAGTAGGGTTTTGAAATTATTTTGGGTTGGGTAATTTTTATTTTAACTAATTTATCCCAATTTTGCCCCAATTTGCCCCCAATTTTATAATGTTGACCAATTTTGACTAAATTTCAAACCATTTTTAAGCTATTCTGTATTGCGACAAAGGCGAGCGTCTTGAAAGCGCTCGCCATGGCGCTTATGGCGCCTAAGGCGTCCGCCAAGTTGAGGAGGTCCACCACGCCATAGTTCAAGGCGCTGAGGGGGCGCCATGAGCGCCTAGCGCCATGGCGCGCCATTAACATCTATGCTTCCAAGATCAGTAGCTATCGTGTAAGGATATCTCAGTACGTTAATTTCAAAATGGTTTACTATCATGACAATTTTCTGAAAATTTAAAAACAGGAGGATTAAATTAATTCAAAACCTTGTACACTGCAAACAATCTCAGGCTGTCCACTGTCCATAAAAGAAAATGAAGGAAGAATTAAAAAGCTACTTATCCAAAAATCACCAACACATTTCATTGCTTGACGACCTTATCCATAAACTTTGATTCACAACATATGACTACTAGCCATCTGGTTAAACACAACTGACCACTCCCCTTGCTTCCTAAAATAATTGGCAACTAGTTTCCACTAATTAATATTACGTTCACCAGACCCGAACAAATGAAATCTGAGAAGAAGGTAACATCTCATCAAGATTTTTCTGAACTCCCAATAAGAAAGTCTAGCTTTAGTCTACACGAGATCAGTGGTTTTAAAGCCCTACACAGAGTTGCCATATGGACCATTAGGTATCTATAGACTGGGATTTTGTCTTAAATGTCATTGATAATTAAGAAGTGATGAAAAGATTAGTAAGGATTTACTAAACGCTAGCAGTGCATTTAAATTCGATAAGCTTCCTGTTTCATTAGAGAAAAATGTCGTCTTTTCTGGATCAAGACACGTCTTCATTGACATTGCTTCTATGTTTTCAAACATAATGACACTAATCTATCATGCTCAATGGCACAACTATGACGCCCCTGAACATTATCTCACATGGGAAAATGTATGAAAATTAAATTAGTATATAAAGAGTTTCCTAGAAGTCAAGTGTAACATGGGATATCCCTTTTTAGCTCTGGTTCAAGTGCCCAATTTCAGGTTACGCTCAGTGGCTTCGGAGGCCACCATCGCGCCCAACGGGCTCGCGGGCCCAGAGCGTGACACAAACAAGATTTCTTGATTCCAAATCCAGCACCAAGATCACCTAATCTAAGCCACAATTATACTTCAGTTCACAACTCTTTTCTTGTTTCATGCCCGAAAGGTAAATCAACAAGAATTCTTACAAAAGCCCATTGAAGTTAATGTAATAAGTAATAACAAGAAAGAAACATAATATGCAAGAAGATCTTTTTAATTATCCAATAATTTCATAAAGAAAATTAAATCAACCAGAAAACTGACAAATCAAAAGAAATGAAACTGAGAAATGCGGTGAAAGCTGATTGAACAGCATTAATGGTATGAAGTAAGAGTAAAGAAGATATAGATCAAGAAAATGGAGGAAAGATCACGATCACTCACAGCCATTGTTAATCTTCCACTAAGGGGAGCCAGCCACTGCTAAATCTTGACCTGATAACTACTAACTAGTACAGTAGTGTTGTTGGAAGAGTAGAGGGAGAGGGAGTAAAAGCAGAAGAAAGACAGATATTGAAAGGAGTGAGCGCACGTGGTCGCTATTATTTGCCTTTAATTAATTTTTTTTTTTTTTTTTTTGGTATATAGTTCCCGATTACGGAAATTATTTCCCATCGAGGCGTAAAGATCAACGAAATGAGTTTTGACTCTCCTAATAAAGCTTTTTCCGTACATACCGCCAGGAATTGAACCCTTGACAAATATTGAAGAAATCCAATTATCTATCAACTGTGATGGTTCATATTGGTGCCTTTAATTAATTTCAAGATGTGCTCCTGTCTGTCTCTCACCTACTATAATCAAACCAACATGCTATGTATACTCTTATGCATCTCCATCTTTTTTAACCTAATTAATTAATACACATGTAATGTTATTAGTTTAAAACTCGAATCATACTCCTTTATTACATGTTCGCTTTCCCATATACATTCATAAACCATTCCTTATGAATAATACTTTATTTTTTCACCAAAGAGAATATTTTTTTTATTTAAATTTGGAATATTATTACAAATATTTATATATACTGACTGAATATGTTGTAAATAATTTTGTGATTTGTGATTTGTGTTTATAGAACAATAAAATAATCTCAACAATATATATAATATAATTGTCATAACTTCATAATATATAAATATAAATCAAACCACATAAAACTTGGTAAATATAACGTTGGAGCAATGGAGAGTCACGACGATGTCGCTGTTCTAAAGTCACGATTGCCTCCCTACATGCAGGTTCTGATGGTTGATCACGACTCCAAGATAAAACCCATTAGCTCACAGCGGTGTCTCATTTCGGGTGCACGTCCTCGAGGAGACTAGGAACCAGTCCACCATCACGTTGCCAAAACACTAACACTCTTGTGGGATTAAAATGAAAATCATCTTAAGAACTCATAATCTCACTTGTACCACTTGTATTACTTGTGCCAATACAAAGGACTATGACCTCTTTATATAGGAGAATAATATTTGACTGTTATAAAATATTAATAGGCCGCTAACAATACAATAAAAATCATCATAATCACATTATAAATATGTCCACTAATGATAAAATTAAGGTGGTCAAATATCTCATAAAATAAGGTTTAATGAGGTTATTAGTCTAAAATAAATATAAATTAAAATGGCACATTATGAAAAAAATAAAAATGTTGGAAATAAATAATAATTTAAAGAAATTTTAAAGATTATTTCCAAAAATCCCCCGCAAGATTTAAAATTTCTTAAATTCAATAAGTAAATATGGTGGCAACTTATACCATGCAATCGGTGCAGGTGCCTTCCGGGTTTGAACCTACACTTAGTGATAGCAATATTCGTTTGAGGGAACCATAATGGACTCGGCCTTGAATTAGGTCCCTTGGGCCAAACTTCAATTACCACACACACGGTATTGACTTTAGGACATGCTTATAGCGGGTTAGCGCGGTATCTGGCCATGCGCACTGATCCTGATTCTCGTGAGGTCTCTAGGGTTAGCCCAAACCCATAGCCCCGGCCATCAAGGCGACTCTCACTTAGGTGAAACCTCCAAGGATACGTGTGACCTCTACCCTGCGAATTCTCGCCTTGGTCTCATTAAGGGTCAAAACCCAACGTAACATCACACTTTTTTTCCCCCCTTTAATAGCACGTCACCTTAGGGATGGGAAGGAGGCATCTCTTTAGATACTCTCCTCAAAATAATGTGTTTTATATTTGAGTCACGCGTTGTGGGTTGTTCCTACCCATTGAACCTCTTTCATGGGATCGCCAATCACAGAGGTTGGGTTACTCCCGGGATGACTCCCTTATGGGCTTTGCCCATCACCCTCGATGATGAGGATGTAGCATCTCGTTATGCTAGTCCTCGAGGCAATTCCATCTCATGTAATAAAGTTTTATTATGCCTCAATTCCATCTCATGGAATAAAATTATTATATGCCCGGCAATTTTCCATCACATGGAAATATTATGTTCTCTTCTTTTATGGTTCATCTTCTTGTATATTTTTGTTTCATAAGCAACAACCTGCACTTCAAAGGTGAACTTCACAAGAAATAATATTTTAATATAAGTTGTTAGCTTTGAAATATCTCCAAGTCTCTTGGACCATCAACTTATTTTCTGTGTCAATTTCAAGTGTGCTTATCTTTGGCACTTTAAAATCACATAAAACATGTCTCAAATATTATTTTCATATTGAATGAGATCAACATAATCCCCCACATTTCTCTGTATTTGGAAAAAATCTAGAAATTTCACTACAATCGATTTCACATATGTTAAACAATTTTGAGATACATCCATCTTTGATATGTGAGTTAATATAAGGTTTTAGAAATTCTAACACTGTTGCAACATTTTCCAACTTTTATCAGAAATATTAGAGACTAACAGAAATTAAATAATTGCATAGATATACCTCGTTACCTCAATTGTACGCTACACAAGAATCACATATTATATTACAAATGTGATTAACTTAACACAGAGCAATAAATGACATAGTTCAAAATCAAAGTTTAAACCATTTGTATTCAATATAATACACACCGACACACGTATCATTTTAGTATCATTTGTAATGTTGAAATATAATCTCATCATCTAGAGATAATTAGCCCCAAATAATATTTCAGTAAATTTATTTACCAAGAACTATAGTTAATATAAATCTATAGCTACCAATTTTTTCTTTAGAGACATATGCTATCATTTGGGAATACATTAACAATTATTAAATCATCAACTAGACAAAATACATAATTTGTAGAACATATTGGCAGTATAGAGCAGTTCATACCATATTTCTCATAGCCCTTGAATCATTCATCTATATCAGTTGAACTCATTATTTATAAAATTTATTTTATATAGGTACCAATTATACATGCATTTATCTCCGGCTGTTATAAATAAACAATTCATTTCAGGGAGGCATGGGTGACCGTTTCACATACATTTTAATCAATCTCCAAATAATAATAATGAACGCAATAAATTTGTCCACTATGCATCCTAAATAGTAACTTCTAGAGCAAGTACTAGCCCTTAGAGCGTTATCCTTTAAGCACATACTAACATTCAGAGATTTAGCTTATAACTTACAGCAATGAAATCACATGTTCATACATGGGAAAATCAAGTGACTACATGGACGTATTTACTTCCCTTTTTAAGATATTTAGTATAACTTCAAATTAAAAGAATATAATAATCATTAATTTCTTAGTATCCACATTAAGGCATGGTCAAACTAGCTGTTGGAGGTATAACTCTTAATTATATAAATAATTATAATTAAGCATTCTGTAACTTAACCAAATATAAATCAAACATTTTTATGTGGCAAGATCAAGATAAAGCATGCTTCTTGCTTTAATTTCCAAAAACTAATAATTTATGGAATTTGTAGAGCCTGGTATTGAAACACTTTTATAGCATTCTAAAAAAAAAAAGAAAAAACTAGCCGTTAAAGAAATAGAGATTGTCAAATTAAACTAATATTTTATTTAGGACTATTAGACTCACATGCATATTAATGCATTATTCTATTATACCAAATTTAATTAAAATGGCTTAGCCTTATGCTCATATAGTATTTTACTGTAGATCACTTCTCTGTAGTATATCACATATTCGGTCAACCAAGATACAAAACTTTTAGATTACTTAAATGGCTATTTCCTTTCTTAGCATCATATAACTTATACAGATTGTTAGAATATATAAATCAGATTGACAACAATTACTCAATTATCATAATTTTCTTGTATAGTTGTTGTAATACTTTACCATTTCATATTCCTCAACAAATGCAGTCAAATTCTAAAACCGAATGCATCAACTTCCAATAATCGAGGGAGCGTACCTTGTCATTTGACTACAAAGAAAGTAGCATACCATTTTTCTTGATGACATGAATCAGTTCTAGTAAGAACACAGCTTCTTTGGCCTCAGGCTAGGATAATATGCTCAGCATTTGATTCGTGTTAAAACTCATCAAGTAATTCACATGCAAGACAACAAAAAAATGTATTACATTTTTTTTTTCTTCTTTTTTATGATCACTATTATTTAAATACAAATCACACTCGTGACTTTAGATTATTGTAAATAATTTTGTGATTTGTGTTTATAGAACAATAAAATAATCTCAACAATATATATAATATAATTGTCATAACTTCATAATATATTATAAATCACACCACATAAAACTTGGTAAATATGACGCTGGAGCAATGGAGAGTCACGACGATGTCGCTGTTCTAAAGTCATGATTGCCTCCCTACGTGCAGGTTCTGACGGCTGATCACGACTCCAAGATAAAACCCATTAGCTCACAGCGGTGTCTCATCTCGGGTGCACGTCCTCGAGGAGACTAGGAACCTGTCCACCATCACGTTGCCAAAACACTAACACTCTTGTGGGATTAAAATGAAAATCATCTTAAGAACTCATAATCTCACTTGTACCACTTGTATTACTTGTGCCAATACAAAAGACTATGACCTCTTTATATAGGAGAATAATATTTGACCGTTATAAAATATTAATAGGCCACTAACAATACAATAAAAATCATCATAATCACATTATAAATATGCCCACTAATGATAAAATTAAGGTGGTCAAATATCTCATAAAATAAGGTTTAATGAGGCCATTAATCTAAAATAAATATAAATTAAAATGGCACATTATGAAAAAAATAAAAATGTTGGAAATAAATAATAATTTAAAGAAATTTTAAAGATTATTTCCAACAGAATATTGTACAATAAAAAAATACGACATTAATAGCTATCAAACTGTTAATTATAATCAATTAGTGACTAATAAAAAAAATTATTTTTATAAATTAGAAGCGACTACATGTGTTATATCTTAAAATGTACATAAAAATTAAGCCATATTTTTATAATGATTCGGATACGTAGAAAGATCTATATTATTTCTACTTCCAAATGAGTATATAATATGTGAATCACACATAAAACTACATTATGCACATATAAAATAAAATATACGGTTTTTTGGGGGGAAATTCTCAATTGATAATTCAAGTTACTCTGCACTTCTTCTCCACGTTTTTAATTTCTGCATTCTCTACTTTATCTAAAAACTTTGTTCTAACTCCATAATTCATGCAAAAAGACAACATTACCCCTACTAACATAAATAATTACATAAAGGAAACTTAGAAAGATATTCCCAATTCTTATTTCAACTTTGTGTTCAATCCCTAGTCATAAAAATGAAGGATTTACTTCTAAATTCAAATTATGAATTCGGATTCACTCCCTAGTCCCTTCCCATCTGAAAAGATAAGAATCCTATTTACAAACTTTCAAACGCGTATACAAATGTTCTATGAAAGCATAAATTTACATTCTTTTGGAGTCTAATATAAAATCTTATTTTTGTCATTATCAAAACTTCTAACATGAAATTTTCTAACAACTTCCCTCTTTTTGATGATGTCAAGACCTTACCTCTTATAACTCTTTTATATAGTTTAAGAGTTTTAAACAAAAACCCAAATTAAATATAAGTTGGCGTTAGAAATTTAGTTAAGTTAGTCAATGTTGGATTAGCTTCAGCAAGATGTTTCAGCGATAAATCATTCATTCATTGATAGTGTAAAATTGAAAGCACAAATTATTTATACTGAAAAATAGAAAGCGACAACGAAAAACATAAAAAGAAAGATAAAACAGGAAATCATCTTCTTTGTCGCTTCTTTGTCTCTTCCTGGAAAATTTCATTCGCTAGATCCAGAAGGACTCGGTTAATGTCTATCATTGTTGTATGATAGACTTCGTTGTAGTCCTTGCTTCTATTTTTAGCGCTTTGGTTCAATTCTAATAACCTTTCCACCCAATTCCTTGGAGGGATTTTCAGCGTCCTGATTAAATCATGATAAATATCTTGCATTCGGTCATTGGATGGTTTCTAGTTTAATGGTCTTCGCAGGGGTTCAGCGTATGGATGAAAACCCATACCTTCCAAAAACTCAACATCAAGATTAGGAAGGCTATGCCTGCCTCGGAAGTATCTTGGCTTACGCTTCTTAGTGAGCATCTTCTTCAAGCTCACTATCTCTTCAAACATGGAACGCCAATTCTTATTGTCTGTTTTGGACACTGGCTCCATTGAGGCTTTTCCTTTGGCTTTGGATTCTTGAGGCTTTTCTTTCTCTTCCCCCTTCTTGGCTTCATCAAGGGAAGACTTCAATTCAGCGATATCACGCCGCAAAAGCTTAACTTCATCAACTAGCAATGCAACCTGTCCAGCGATACTCTGATCAACAAAATTGGAAGTATTATGTCTTTTAGTATCGGCTGAAGTGTTCTGTGCTAAGGAGCTATTGAACTCCTCGGAGAGACCAATGATTAACGGGACCATGCAATCCAGTATTGATCTAATACTCTTGGTTACAGCATTGCAATATTATGTCTTCGGGTGTCAGAGACTAACTTGATGTGCAAATCATCATTATCTAGCATCTTGGAGAAGGGACCCTCAATAGTGTTGAGCGAGTTCATAACCGCTCGTCTGAAGTCTCTTACCTCCTGATCACTCTCTGAATCTAAGTCAGATGAAGAAGAACACTCTGGGGACGGAATGAGTCCATAAGAGCTTGAAACAGCAGTCTTTCCTTTGGATTTATCGGGGATGAAAGGTTCTTCATGGTATGCAGCCATTTTATCGTGTACTTCTTCTATCGTTAAACGCTTCCTCAATCTGAACAAACTGTTCACCAACGGACGTATCAACTACTGTAACGCTGGGGGCATCCTCCATCTGAATATCATCGTGTACAATCTCAGCGTTCTCGAAAGTAGGATCCGGCCCTGCTTCAACTTCTATGATCTTCACAGGAATATCTCTTCTCACCGGCACAACCTAAAGTGGGCCAATTGCCTCCATAACATGCCTTGGACTTTGATAAAATGTTTGCGGAATAAACATCATAGTGTCTTCGTGTGCTTCAGTACTCAACGCTAGATCAGCGTCTTTCGAGAACTCTATGTCAGTTATATACAAGCTCTTGAAGTCCAAAAAAAAGGACATGAGCGCTTGGGCTAGCTCCTGATCCATTGGCCTGATTAATAAATAAACTTGACCCTAAGATGTTATGTTCGCAAAATAAGACTGAATCAAATTGTACCCATGGAATCACTAAACCAAGGGGTTGGTTAAAAGTGATATCCAGCGATTGGCCATTCTTCTCTATCGCTAGTCTTTCTCTTTATGGAATTTCTACATGGTCGTCGGTGAGGTTGCCTATT
>WHWC01000167.1:0-36796 GCA_019426215.1 Buddleja alternifolia | reverse complement strand
ACATGAATAGAAAGAACTTGTTGGAAGTGGGGAGAAAGGTGGCCGATTTAGTAGGTTAGGAAGGGCAATTTTCTAGCAAGATTCATCACATTTTAGTCTTCTTCATCTCTTATTATAGGTGAAGATTACCTAGAGTTCAATTAGGAAAAGTATACTTCCTTTCTCCTAAAATCTCTAGTAATCTGTATCCTATGAAGACTTGAAGAAGGGGAAAACTCTTTTCCCCCCACCACATGGTAAAAATCTCCCCCTTCCTTTATTTTCACTCAAGAAATCGGTCAACATATTCAATTGGACTCTAGGGTTCCAATTTGACTTCCAATTAATTATAGGCACAACCCATCAATGAAATACAAGTCAAATTAAATCCAACCAATTAATTCCAAATTATTTATTTAATGGGCTCCCCCCAATTAAATAAATAATTGGACTCTACTAGGTCCATTAATTAATAATTCTACAAAGATTAATTAAAAGAGTAAAATAATTGAATCCTTCAATTAATTTATATTCCATATTAGGAAAGCATACACTTTCCAAATTCCCTCAATTTCCTCGAAATTGATTAATCACATCTATTCAAGCAGTGACTCTGTCGAGTTAGTGTGTGACCCCTTGGGCTCGTTTCTATCTAGTAGTAAGTACACCTTCCCACAATGCTAGTGTAGTTCCAAAAATGGAAAGTACTAGATTAAATCAATCCTTTGATTTAATCAAGCCTCGAATCAGTCACCAAGCTAATTCTCGGCACTTACAAATCGCGGTTGCCCACCTAGCATAGGGTCTCGAAGACCTAGATAAAACGAAAGTAAAGATACGCCTTTTGCGATCTTGATCCTCGCATAGTAAGATCCCTCTATCTAATCTCCCGATTGAATCTAGAGCAGTGGCTAAGGTCGAAGCTCTACTAATTCAATACTATGTTTCCCACGTTATGTGAAATCGACTTCGACTATCTAAACGAGGAAACCCTACGCCTCTTTAGATATCATACTTCGGTCGAAGATTCCTTAAGTCGATTCATTATGTAACAATAGGAGATTAACCGACTGGCTAATGCCAGAGATAGATTCCTCTTGATTCTCACGTGCCTTACTACGTAAGACGTGCATGTCTGAGTTTGCCCATATTCGATCATCTAAAGTGATCATGTATGGATCAGCTCTGTATGGATCCCATATCTAATGCCATCTGTTCCGCTATACTACCAAACCATACAAAACATGTCACCGAATCACTACCACAAAAAATGCACTATTACAGTGCACCTATTACTGCGGTTTTGGTAAAACCGTTGAACGGAGGCACCTATTACAGCGGTTCACGCATGAATCGCAGTAGTAAGCACTGCCTATTAAAACGGTTCATGGGTAAACCGCTAAAATAGGTGGTTCACCCTAATTAACCTCAACTCGCCCCCCTCCCCAATTTCATCTCTCTCTTTCTCTCTCTCTACTCTCTCGGCCACGCCTCCTCCCTCCTTCTCCCCCCCCCCCCCCATGTTTTCATTCTCTCTCTCTCTCTCTCTCTCTCTCTCTCTATATATATATATATATATAACTCTCTCTCTCTATAGTGCCACCACCGCCGCCGCCAACACTACCATATACCGCCGCCGCCTCCACCACCACCACCATTTTAGTTTTTATTTGTGCGAATTTGGGGTATGATTTTTAGAGAAATATATATATATATATATATATATATAAAGAGAGAGAGAGAGAGAGAGAGAGAGAGAGAGAGTTTGTGATGTGTGTCTCGAGTTTGTGCTATAAATTGGAAATTTCTCCTAAAATGTAATAGGTTTGTGGTATGTGTGTGTTTGTACGAATTTGGGGTAACTTTTTTAGATAAATATGAGAAAAATTTTGTGGTACAAGTAATTCTTGAGAATTTCCTATTTTTGTGGAAAATTTAAGGGAAATAGAGACTTAATATTTATTCTTTTAATTTGGGATATATTTGTGGTTATTTTGTGGTTTAGGGTATATTAATCCAACTTGTAATCAATTTTATACTTAGTTACTAGAAATATGATGCTTTATTTGTAGTTTTATATGATTTATTTGATCCAACTGGTGATCAATATTTGTAGTTGCTGGAAATATGATGCTTTATGTTATCCAACTGGTGATCAATATTTTCATATAGTGAGATCGAAATTTTGGGTTTGTTGTGGGTGAAAGATCAGAATGTTGGGTTTGTGGTGGTTGAAAGATCCAAATTTTGTTGGTTGCAAGTTTTCGGGAAAGATTGGTCGAGAACTTAGTACAAATTTTTGCGCCGTTACTCTGCCAATTTTTTTCTAGAATAATGGGAAATAAATTAAAACTAAAATTATTTAATTAGTTTAACTCAACTGATGTTAATAAAATTATTTAAGTAAAGGTTAATTAATAAAATTATTTAAGAAAGGATAATATATTAATTTATCTAAGTAAGGATAGTAATTAATGTTAGTTTAATTTTCAAATAATTTAGAAACTTTATAGTGTTTTGACAAGAGTTGTCTCACATGAGAAATTTTAATTAGGAAAAGGGAATATAAATCAGAATCAAGATGGATCGAAATTGAATTTTAGCAGATCATATGTCGGAACAATATGAAAAGGGGTGAAAGAGTTCATCAAGTTTGCAGTTGAGCATTCACCAGATCCGACTAGGATCACTTGCTCGTGTTTACGTTGTTGTTTTGGAAAGAGAAATAGTCCACGTGACTTGGAAGATCATTTGGTGTGTAATGGAATTGATAAAAGCGACACGCGTTGGACAAGACAGTGAAAGTACTGTCACGTCAGATGATTTGGGTGGTACATCATATCCATCACAGTATTTGGACATGGTTGATTATGAGTCTAGTCGTTCGGAGGAGATGACAAATGTGATTGAGGAGGATTTGCGAAATTGTCCTAAAATGTTTGACAATTTGATAAGTGATTCAAAAACACCACTGTATAGTGGTAGTAAATTCACAAGATTGAAAGCAGTCCTAAACCTCTACATGTTAAAAGGCAACAATGGGTGGAGTGATAAGAGTTTCACATACTTACTTGGTCTATTAAAAAGCATGCTGCCCGAGGATAATAGGTTAACTAATCGTACTTATGGAGCTAAACGGATGTTAACCTCAATTGGCATTGGATATGAGAGGATACATGTTTGTCTCAATGATTTCATATTGTTTAGAAATGACTATGCATCATTGAAGGCGTGTCCGAAATATGGCGCCTCACGGTACAGGAAGAATGGATCAGCTCCTGTCAAAACAATGTTGTATTTGCTCATAATACCTAGATTTAGGCGCATGTATAGTAGTCAAGAGTTTGCCAAGGACTGGACATGGCATGATGATAGAAGGCTTGAAGAAGGGATTGAAGATGACAAGATTCGACACCCCTCAAATTCTCCTCAATGGAAAAAGATTGATGATGATTTCCCTGAATTTAGGGAAGAACCAAGAAACATGTGCCTTGTATTGGCTACAGATGGCATGAACCCACATGGCTTGCAAAGTAGCTCACATAGTACATGGCCGGTGATTTTGATGATCTACAACCTACCCTCATCGCGATGCATGAAGCGAGAACATATAATGATGCCTATACTCATTTATGGGCCGAAACAACCTAGAAATGATATAGATGTCTACTTGGCTCCTTTGCTTGAGGATTTGAAGATGTTGTGGTAGATCGGTATTGAAATATATGGTGGGTTCAGAGTCATGTTATTTGGAACAATCAATGATTTTCCAGCAAGAGCTAATCTCAAGGGATATGGTGTACATGACCAATGTGGATGCCCCATATGTGTCAAGAGTACAGATTAATATTAATTGCCACACTCTCAAAAATATGTATCCCAAGGGCATCGAAGATAGTTGAAGCAAAAACATCGATATCGTCAGTGGAAGAAAGCTTTCAATGGGAAGGTAGAAGAAGGTCGAGCTCCTAAGTGCTTGACTGGTGAAGATGAAAGACTTTTGCAAGTGGCCTTGTAAAACTGGGTAGAAAAAAAGGTCAATCTTCGTTGGGTCACCGTATTGGAAGTCCTTACATGTTAGACATTTTCTTGATATTATGCATATTGAGAAAAATGTACTTAATAGTGTCATTGGTACACTTATAAATGTGCCCGAAAAGATAAAAGATGGCGTAAAGGCAAGGTTAGACTTGGTTGAAATGAAGATAAGAGGTAAATTGACACCAACACCTCTAGCAGCTCACACTCTATCAAGGAAAGAAGAAATTGAATTATGTGAGTTTCTTAATGGAGTGAAAGTTCCAAAAGGGTATTCTTCAAACATTAGCAATCTTGTATCAATCAAGGACTTGAAGCTAAAGCACATGAAGACTCATGATTGTCATGTAATCATGGATCATTTGCTACCACTTGCTATACGGACCATTTTGCCAAAAAAGGTGAGAGAAACTATAACTAGATTTTGTTTCTTCTTCAAAGCAATGTGGAGCAACGTATTTGATCCTGAACAATTGCCTACACTTCAGAAACAAATTGTCATCACTTTGTGTGAGCTTGAGATGTATTTTTCACCTGCGTTTTTTGATATAATGACTCACCTACCTATTAACTTGGTTAGAGAGACACAACTATGTGGACCTGCTTTTATGAGATCTATGTATCCGGCTGAGTGTTATGTGAAGGTATTGAAAGGCTACGTGAAAAATCGTAGACGACCGTAAGGTTGCATTGTTGAACGGTACATAGTTGATGAAGCCATTATATTTTGCACAGAATATCTGGCAGATTCTAATGTTGCAGAGCTTCCAAAGTCTCATGTTGTAGGTGGGAGAATAGAAGGAGAAAGCATAATTGGAAAGCAATTAGTTAGTGTTCCTTGCACACAAAGGGAGCAAACACACCTATATGTGCTCCACAACACCGATGAGGTTGACCCATATGTTGAAGAGCACAAGGACCAACTTAGGAGATTAAATCCAAATAAAAATGAGAGTTGGATTTCAAGAGAGCATAACAATAGTTTCATCAATTGGTTCCGAAAGCATATTGAAGAGAAACAGAAAGAGAATCCACTTTCAGTTTCAGATAAATTGACACGGTTGGCAATGGGTCCGGGCTGACTAGTATTTTGTTATTCAGGTTATCGTATAAATGGTCACACATTCTATACAAAAGACCAAGATGAACGAAGTACAATGAAGAATAGTGGGGTGAGTCTTATCGCTCAAGCAATCATATCTTAAGTGCGAAAGATAATAACCATATCTATACCGATTTATCATATTATGGGGTGATTGAATGTGTATGGGAGCTGGATTATAGTTGGTTTTGGGTGCTTGTATTTGGGTGTATGTGGGTTGACAATAAAAATGGTGTCCAAAAGAGTAGACCTTGAAAGGGTGGCATACAAAGATGAACCTTTTATTTTGGCACCACAAGCTACGCAAGTGTTTTTTGTCACCGATCCTATTGATAAGAGGTAGTCCATTGTTTTATCGGCAAACAAAAATACTTGTATTGAGGATGATTATGAAGAAAGTGAAGATGATGGAGGAAATCCTATTTTAGGTGATTCACAATCAATTGATAGTGATGATGACTTGGATATAAGTGATGATGAATTGTATATGCGACAAGATCACCAAGAGGGGATATGGATTAATCCATCAGTTCGTCGGCGTACCAAAAAAAATGGTCGTACCGATGGGAAGCAAAAGACTACTAAGCCAACGACAAAAAGAAAACGATGAAAGGTATTTGAACTTATTTGATAATTATATGATAAACTTATTTTTGATCTTCAAATTCTAAAATAAAGTAAAATATTCATGCCATCTTCATATCTCATAAGTGAGTTTACTTTAACAAGAAATAATCTATGCATTTTTGTAATCTTTATTAAAAATGGTCGTACCGATGGAAATAACGTAAAACAGTATAGCATATTCATGGCACCTTTATATTTCATAAGTGAATTTACTTTAACAAGAAATAACCTATGCATTTTTGTAATCTATATTACTTCTAAATTTGGGATTAAATTGTGGTTATTTTGTGGTTTAGGGTACATTGATCCAACTGGTGATCAATATTTATACTTTGTTGCCGGAAATATGATACTTTATTTGTAGTTTTATGTGATTTATGTGATCCAACTGGTGATCAATATTTTCGTATAGTGACATCGAAATTTTGGTTTTGCTGTGGGTGAAAGATCAGAATGTTGGGTTTGTTGTGGTTGAAAGATCCGAATTTTGTGGGTTGCAAGTTTGGGGAAAGGATTGGTTGAGAACTTGGTACAAATTTTTGCGCCGTTACGCTGCCAAATTTTTTCAAGAATAATGAGAATGAATCTAACTTCTAATTTATTACTTCTATTTTACAATTATTACTGCCAAATTTAGTACTTCTAATTTAAAATTATGTTGTTGGTATATGAATCTAACTTCTGTATTTTTTACTTTTGTAGGTCGATAGCTTCAGATCCTGCTGGAAGTTTTCCTGAGGAGGATGGACGTGGAGCAGACAGACATGCTGAAAAGGAGATACGGAGAGGTGTCACGACTATTAGAAAAGTCATCAATGTCAGAAGTAAAGACATAAGGCTATCGGTCGGCTGAAATGATAGAGGCCAAGCAGTTGACCCAAACAAATCAAAACTTGTGGTTATATAGGATTTCTGGCTCAGCAGAAGGTGTCGATTACCATCAGTGATTGGCGACAAGTCCCAGCACCAACAAAAAGAGCAATTTAGGATGAAATGGCGGTAATTTGGATATTATCATGTTTCTAATTGTTAATGTATTTTTTGTTGATTTAGTTTTCTCTAAATTATAATTTCATATATACTTTATTGTTTGTTTCTTATAGTTGTCATTTGATATTGAAGAAAGTAGAAAAAAGTACGTACTAGCAGAAGCTGGGAAGCTAGCACGTAACTTCAGGAGCTACTTGAGTAGAGTGTGGATACGGGATGATGATGGGAACATTAATTACAACCCACACTCACAATATGAGATACATCAAGCTGATTGGACGACATTTTTAGATGTTCACCTAAGTGAAGATTTCCAGGTAGTCAATTTAATTTACGGTTTCATTTGTTGGTTATTGCGTTTATATTTAACTACTACATTGACTAGTGTTTTGATTATGTAATAAACAGAAACTAAGTAGGAAAAATCAAGAAAGAGAAAAGGACCCTAAATATCCTTATAGGAAATCACGTCTTGGACATGCTCTTTTGGAGCAAATTGAGGTACGTAGTTCATTTAATAGTGAATCCTTACAAATTTTTTAATAAAAATTCCTTGTTAATAAATATATATATTTCTAATCAAAATATAGATGAAGAAAACAAGGGAAGCGGGGTCCGATTGCACAGAGGTGACACGAGCACTCGTATGGAGGATTGTGTGTTCCGATAAAAAGAATGAAATTGATAATGTCAATGTTAGAAGAGTAGTGAATGAAATGGTGAGTTATTTGAAATTTTAGGTTTATAATGTGTTGTATGTTTGTTTTGAAATACTTTTGAAAGAACAAAGTTCACCAAGTTTTTCAATTTTTTAAATGTATTTGTTGTAAAATGTAAACATATAACGTTTCATGTAATTCGATAAATCACATACAAGGGACGGATCTTACTTGGTCGAATCACAGCTTGCTTCTTACACGAATTTGTGCTCTAAAACAGTCCACACCTCTTTCACGGGGAGAGAGACGATAGTTCACAATCCAAGAACTTCAAGACGTAAATCCCTTTGCCAAAATTGCACCAATGCCCACTCTTATGCCTTTTCTTTTTTCTCTCTATTTTGCATACGTTTTTTGTGACTTCTTTTTGTTAGTTATTTCATTTCCAAAATATCAGATATAGTGGTAGATAATGGGGGGAAGTTATTTGGTAGTTTTCTTGCAACCAGAACTACTCCCTCCATCTTTTGATTTCAAATAGTAAATGGGTAGGGTCAGCCCTCATGGGCGACCCACAACCCGTATTCTATTTCTAACATCTCCCACTCGCACATGAGGGCTAGACATACTTATGGTGCAACCATAGTGGTATTCTTACGACTTCATACAAGCAAATGGATCGTGTGACCGGCGAGCATATTTAATGAGCTTTGAGCTATACACCTGTTAAGGATATATAGCAACTCAACATTAAATTATGTGAGGACAGGATCTCGCTATACCCCAGACATCCTTTTTTCTACACAAGTCAACGTATCTCTTGTCCCTCAAATAATATTTAAGGGCATACTTGACTTCTAAATAATTCTATGTATTCCTCATTATGTTTAAAACACTAAGTTTAACATAATTGGTCGACCTATGAATACAAGATATGTGCAGACAAGGAAGGTCTTCCTTTCCTACTAGAATCTCTCAGCTATATCATAGCTGCTTTCCTAGACATATACCGCATTGCCGAATCATTCATGGCTATTGGTAATATGCTAAAGTAGCAACACTAAAATAAAGTTTCAAGAGCTAGTTGAAAGTCATAAGGGTACACATGAGGTCATATAAACCTCTGAGTCTCACACAATGAGAAAGCAGGGATTTTTTCTCATTCCTCTAATGGTCATATAAGCACACGCGGTATGAAACACGTGCTACAGTGTGTCCTTTTCTAATTTTGGAAGTGTATGTCTTGATTCATATCAAACGCACTGTACAGATCTTAGTTCAAGTGTATCTCAACACTTAACTTGAGTTTTCTTCTTGTTTGTCCTCTACAATAGCAACCTCAAGAAAAACTCATATCTGGCTACTAGACAAGTTTCATGGATTGTGGGAATCCATTCGATTACTAAATTTCAAATAGTAATCTCATCTTAGTAATTTACTAAGGCGACATTCTAAAAAATCAATATAGTCTCATCTCTGCATGCTACTCAACATCAGAGGCGATTGCTCGTGTGAGAGAGCCAATCTCAACTTGTCTGACATACCTTAATGAAGATATACCATACATCTTCTAAACATGTGTATACATCAAATATTGTAATATATAACATTTATGAGCATAACATAATATAAACATTCATATGTTTAGTACATCACATCCTACGCAACCCTAGAGATCTAACATGGCATCTAAATACATCTCTAGCTATAGGCTTAGTAAAAGGATCTGCCACCATTTGGTGCGTAGATATATATTTCAACGCCACCTCTTTTTTACCAACTATATCTCTAACAAAGTTATACTTTGTATCTATGTGTTTGGTTTTGCCATGATATTTGGGATCTTTTGTGCAAGCGATGGCTGATTGATTATCACAATAAATTGTTACAGCTCCCACACAACCCCTTACAACTCCCAAATGCTCTAAGAATCTTCTTAACCAAACATTTTCTTGAACTGCAGATGCACAAGCCACAAATTCTGCTTCCGTTGTGGATAAAGATACGCAGGTTTGTTTCTTGCTACTCCAAGAGATAGAGCCATTATTTAGCAAGAAGGCATACCCCGAGGTAGACTTACGTTCATCTAAATCACCACCCCAGTCAGCATCTGTGTACCCTTTCAATGATAGATCTTTTCCTTGATAACAAAGGACATAATCTGCAGTGCCCTTCAGGTATCTAAAAATCCTTTTAACTGCTTTCCAATGTTTTCTCCCCGGATTTGACTGATACCTGCTTACCAGACCAACGACATAACAAATATCGGGACGAGTACACATCATAGCGTACATTAGGCTTCCAATAGCATTGGCATATGGTACTCTAGACATCTCTTTTTCTTCTTCTGGAGTCTTTGGGCACAATTCACAGCATAAACTTTCGCCTTTAGCCACAGGAGTATCAATGGGTTTACAAGTTTCCATTCTAAATCGTTCCAATATTTTCTTAATGTAAGTTTCTTGAGACAACGCTAGTAATCTCTTGGAACGATCTCTATGGATTTTAACACCTAATATGTAACTTGCCTCACCCATATCTTTCATCTCAAAATTAGAAGATAACCATTTCTTAATGGTATAAACATACTCCTTATCATTTCCAGCTAACAGTATGTCATTGACATAAAGGGATAGAATTACAAATTTTCGATTGGACTTCTTCACATACATACAATGGTCTTCATCTATCATGACGAAATCATATGAGATTATTGCTTTATGAAATCTCAAATACCATTGTCTTGAAGACTGCTTAAGGCCATAAATTGATCTAATCAATCTACAGACTTTGTTTTCCTGGCCTTTAACGATGAAACCTACTGGTTGTTCCATGTAGATTTCTTCCTCAAGTTCTCCATTGAGGAAGGCAGTCTTTATGTCCATTTGATGTAATTCTAAATCCAAATTAGCCACTATGGCCAATAGTAGGCGAATAGAGGTAAATTTCACTACTGGTGAAAAAGTCTCGTTATAATCAATACCCTCTTGTTGAGTATAACCTTTTGCCACCAGTCGAGCTTTATACCTCTCAATAGTTCCATCAGCCTTTTGTTTGATTTTAAGAACCCACTTGTTCTCAATACTTTTGCGCCCAGATGGAAGATCAACCAGTTCCCAGACTTGGTTTGATTTCATTGACTCCATCTCTTCTTCCATTGCTTTCATCCATTTGTCCTTTGCAGGACAAGACAGAGCCTCACTTATATTCTTGGGCTCGTCATCCCCTTCTAGTTAAATGATAAAAGTATGCCCTTCTATCTCATAATGACGTTTGGGCATTCCTTTCCTAGTACTCTTACGCAGTTGAGACTCGTCTACATCACTAGAGTGGGACTGGCTCCCACTAGGACCAAGTAATAACTCGTCCTCTTGCATTTCAAGTGATCGACTTTGTAAATTTTCAGTATTTGAATCATTCAACTCAAATAAAGGTTCTCTTTCCTTTATTTCGCCCTTACTAGGAAAATCATTCTCTAGAAATTTTACGTTACGTGATTCAATCTCAGTAACACTTCCATCCTCTTGTTCGCCTATGAACACATAACCTTTAGATTGTTCAGAGTATCTAATGAAGATACACTTCTTCCCTCGAGGACCCAACTTTCCAAATTTACTTGAAGAATCAAGAATATAAGCAGTTGATCCCCAAGGTCTTAGGTTATGAAGGTCAGGTTTTCTACCAGTCCATAGTTCATATGGCGTTGTAGGTACTGATTTCGAAGGCACTTTGTTTAAAATATATGACGCAGTTAACAAAGCGTCTCCCCAAAAGAAAACAGGTAAGTTAGCTTGCGCCATCACGGACCTCGTCATATCTAACAGTGTTCTATTCCTTCTTTCAGCAACACCATTCTGTTGAGGTGTATAAGGAGTAGTCAACTGTCTAGTTATTCCTTTTTCATTACATAGATCTTTAAATTGATCAGATAGATATTCACGTCCTCGATCAGTTCTCAAAGTTTTTATCGTTCTATCCATTTGATTCTCCACTTCATTCATATAATGTTTGAAACACTTAAGCGCATCAGACTTATGGGAAATCAAATAGACTTGACCAAAACGTGTGAAATCATCTATAAATGTAATGAAATATGAGGCACCATGTCTAGCCTTTACACTCATTGGACCACATATATCCGAATGGATTAATTGCAATGGAATTCTGCCCTAATGGCTTTTCCAAATGATTTTCGTGTCATTTTTCCAGCAAGACAGTGTTCACAAGTTGGTAAATCAACTTTATAGAGTGAACCCAATAGTCCTTCTCTCACAAGTCGATTCATCCTGTCTTGCCCAATGTGACCTAATCTAGCATGCCAAGTATAATCATCTATATACGCATTACTAGAAGAGCAAATATTTAACGAAACACAACGATCAACATAATAGTTAAACATTTGTCTGTCACAATCTAATATAATAAAACCATCTCTAAGACGTCCACAACCATAAAACACACTATTACAATATATAGAAACCACATCACGACTAAAGTTCAAGCTAAAACCTAATCCTAGAAGAACAACAACAGATATAAGATTTCGTCGGATCTCCGGTGCAAAGAGAACATCATGTAGAATGAGAGTTCGGCCACCACGCAACTCCAGTTTGCAAGTGCCAATCCCTTTTACTTCTACTCGAGCATTATTTCCTACATATATCCACCGTGTACCGCTGGGGACTCGACGAAAGTCTACAAACGCTTCACGATCTCTAGTTACATGGTCTGTTGCTCCGGAGTCTATAATCCACACAGGATAAGATTCAATAAGTAAAACAGTACTAGAGACATATATAACACTTATAGAAGCGTTATTAAGTGCTACCTTTTTTGGCTCAGGGCAATCACGAGCGAAATGGCCAGGTACATGGCAGTTGTAGCACTTCATCTTACTCTTGTCTTTCTTTTTCCCAAATCGCTTACGCTCGTTTTTGCGATCAGGGTTGAAGTTGTTCTTCTTGGATCCCTCTCCAGTCTCCTTTCCTTTCTTGCTTTTGTTCCAGTTCCTTTTACGTTTAAAACCCGAAGCTCTTTTGGAACTAGACTCTGCCACAAAAGCACCAGCAACGGATTTTGCGGCACCAAGCCGCTCATCCTCAAGCTCAACATGGCGAGCAGCATCAGTGAAAGTCTTGATACTATCACTGTGAGTCAGATTAACTTTCAGATGCTCCCAGTTGTCAGGTAGGGACCGAATCAATGCTTGAACCTGCTGCTCATCAGAGAGAACATGGCCAGCTGACTTTAGTTCTCTTATCATGTTTGACATAGTTCTCAGATGTTGCTTAATGCTGTGACCAGCTTGCTTCTTGTAAGTGTCAAACTTGATAGTGAGCTGCCTCAGGCGGGTTACAGTTGTACCCCCACACTTCTCCCTGAGGTATACCCAGATGTCATGAGCAGTAGCATGCTGCTCACACTCGTGAATCAGATCATCGATCACTGAGCTAACCAATATAGCACGGGCATTGGAATCTTTCTTTTTCCAAGCCAGGTAAGCCTCGTGATCCCTTCTCTGTTGAGCAGTGTTGCCCATACCCGGGTCTAGCATGATCTGGTTGATGCCATCCAAAGCATCCTGGTCATCGAGCACATACCAGATCTTGTGGCGCCAGGTGTCATAGTTGTCGCCATTCAGCTTGTCACCTTTGTTAAGGTCAGCAATGATCGTTTTTGATGCCATAGTCTGTATAGTTTAGAGGTGATTGTTCATGTTAAAGCTCATAATCTATACACATGTAATTTGTACTTAGAATTAACAATTATGATTAATCAACAAAGGGCATAGACTCGAAAGTGAACTAAGTTCCCAATCATTATCCAAAATCCCAATGTTTATTTATCATAAACTTAACTCTTGAGTATCAAATCTAATAAGTTCTAAGTGAGAATTGCTCAATTTCTTCCAACCTTAGAACTCCCACTTAGGTACATAATCAAAAATAAAACATGATATACCAGATCAAACATATTCTTCTTCTTAAAAAAAAATATAAATATATCATTAGTCGTACCAACATGCTGTAAGGAGAAATAAACATCACAAAGCAAACATAATGTATATTTATCAAAACTAACATTACGAGTTATAAGCTTTTTTATACATGCTAGTAACCGTATTAACTATCCCATTCGAGACCCTATCTCTAGGAGCGAATTTCATTAGACGTCGACGACCATTATTCAACCTCAAAGATAATTCTTTCCTCGTCTTGAACTCCAACTCTCTCTTTTTCCACACTTTAACCAATAGAGACTTCAAGATTTGTACACTTTTGTTTTTATTCTCAGTGTAAATCTTATCAAATTGATCTCTCCAATAACCAGTTAGAGAATTTCTCCACAATTCTCTCTCTCGATTCCAATCACCAAAATAATGTCCCAAATGAAGGAGCTCTTTGATTTTTCCATCTATTATCTTAAAATGATGGGGCAAGGTATGCTCTGGGTGCATCCTATATCGCATCAGCGCATCAAAGTTTGCCAAGCGCTCGGGAGTTCTAGCAGCACTAGCCGCTGCTCAAAGGATGCTTAAAGTGCGTCGTGTTCTTGCCATCTACGAAAATGTAAAATAGGTATTATATTGGACACAAAGCCAACCTTAATACTCTAACTAATAAGTGAAGATTTTTTCTTTTTCTTAACAATCGGTGTTGTTCAAACATAGTAATTTTGCTCCAAAAAAAAAATCCAATTATATCAAAAAATTTGGAGCATAAATAAAAAATTATTCAAAATCTTCATCCAAGTAGCCAAAAACATGAAACATAATTTCAGAATATTAAATATAAATTTTCAGAATTTTTTTTCAGACCAAAAAAATATTTTTCAATGATTTTTCATCATTTTTAATATCAAGAATTAGAGGAAAAATATTTTCGATCTTCAAAAAATTAATTTTAAATGTCCGAAAAAAAAGACATAATATTCTAAGCATTCTATAATTTTCCGGCCGAAAAAACGGAGCTGGGAAGTGCTCTCACGCGCCCTCACGCGCCACTGTAGCGCGTGGGCGCGCGAGGCAGCAGCGGCGCGTGTAATACACGCGCCACCTTCCCGGATTTTTCCGGCTTCCATATTTTGGCTACCCCCCCATTTTCGACTATGGCGATTCTAACGGGGTTGTCCGTTTTACGTTATTAGCACTGTAGATATGGGTGTGGAGTTCACTCAGAGTAGGCGCGAGTGGGACGGGGTCTACGCTACTGTTCATCTTCTCCATTACAATCTTTTTTACAATTTCAGAAACATGGTTTCACGACCCTATCTTTGATGGGCTATATCTCACTCATTTTGGATCGGTTTTTTACGAAAAATATACTGTTGGAAAGGTCATTGAACAAGGATTCTAAACATGTATGATATACGCAATAATATCAACAAACTAATGTTCAAAATTGCATCCAAAGTTACTGCAATTTACACCAAAATTTTCAAATTCTCATGGAATACAAAGCATGGGTGCATGTGACTTCACATAATGTTCATACACATTATAAGCATGCTATATTTCGAATTTAGAGGCATGATTTGTACATTACGAGAAAATACCATGAAAGAGGACATGATCGTGCATACACGGGAATCATGGACTACTTGTTATAAGGCATAATTAACATCACATTTTCATATAAAAACAAGTCTGGAGTTCAACCAAAACTTGCTCTGATACCACTGTTGTAAAATGTAAACATATAACGTTTCATGTAATTCGATAAATCACATACAAGGGACGGATCTTACTTGGTCGAATCACAGCTTCCTTCTTACAAGAATTTGTGCTCCAAAACAGTCCACACCTCTTTCACGGGGAGAGAGACGATAGTTCACAATCCAAGAACTTCAAGACGTAAATCCCTTTGCCAAAATTGCACCAATGCCCACTCTTATGCCTTTTCTTTTTTCTCTCTATTTTGCATACATTTTTTCTGACTTCTTTTTGTTAGTTATTTCATTTCCAAAATATCAGATATAGTGGTAGATAATGGGGGGAAGTTATTTGGTAGTTTTCTTCCAACCAGAACTACTCCCTCCATCTTTTGATTTCAAATAGTAAATGGGTAGGGTCAGCCCTCATGGGCGACCCACAACCCGTATTCTATTTTTAACATATTATAGGAAAGCATTTCACAAGAGAGTATTAGCCATAGTGGAAACGAGAGGAGTCGGGATGATCTATTGGATAGAGCTCTTAAAAAGAAGGAGCATCTGGGTCGCGTTAGGGGTGTTGGCTTTGGTGTGTCACAAAGAGAGTACTTTACAGATCCAAAGCCTTCTAAAGATATGGAGATGGAAAGCTTAAGAAGCATGGTGAATGGCCTCACCGAATTAATAGCCTACTTGCAACGCGAGGTTGATGAGATGCAGACGTCTAGGTCGCGTCAGTCACATGAAGATGAGGTGATTTTTTTTAAAGATAGCTGCCCAGAATCAGTTAAAATGCGTCATGAGGTAATGATCTGAACTTGTTTAGTGATCATGTAACTTGCAACTCTTTATTTCTGTAAAACACGTAAAACTTTCTAATATAATGGGGTGTGTATATATATATGTAGGTTAAGGCGTCATGTCAATCAGCACTTTCATTACCGTCATATCATGTGGTGGCTAAAAGACATATGTTCAATCGACAACATGATAGAACACTTCACAACCATCCATTACCCACTAACCTTGTGAAAGTGTGCATTGACACTGCAGTTGAGGAAGATACATCCCTACCAGTCCCTCTCGATGATGAAGTGCTCTCACCATCTCTGATGCCTTGGGTACCTATGTTGCTTGGCCAATAAGTCTTTTCATTGTCACTGATGTATCAGTATGTAATTAATAGCTAGTCATTAATAAATTATAACAATTGTTTAGGGTTACTAAATATACTTTGGTGTGTAACATTCACGTTTTGTTTTCTTTGCTTAAATAGTCTCTTGGACCATCCAAATCATTTAGAAACCAGAAATCAGGGACGCCAAGCACTCCGCTATTAAACCAAGACCTCTAGTGGCCAAGCCTGCACGTGAAGGTGACAGATCTCAAGACCTTGTACTAGGTGGAATCCCTAGGGACCTAATGATTCTTGGAAAGTACATGAAGAGGATGACTATTGATGACCAGATCACTATAGACTTCGAGGCAAAAATTATGAATATTGAATTCCAAGAGTATATTGAGAGGGAGGAGATCTGTCACCTTTTGCATCAAGAAGAGATAGGAGCCTCTCTTATTTTAGTGTACATAAAGTAAGTTTTTAAATTATTTTCTTACATCTGAACTATGATTATTTTCGTTACTCGAAATTTATTTTATGCTCAATTTAGGTTTTTGTGGGTTAATTACGTGGTCCCCGAAGGGAAAGAAGGCCATTTCGGGTTCCTTAGCTCACATGCTATATCTGCGGGATCAGGTATTCAGTAAATTGAACAATTTCAGTTCATAGCAAATGCTATGACAGAGAGTGCACAAATGAATAAGTTATGTCTTGCACCTTACAACAGCGAGTGAGCTACTAAAGACCCAACTTTAATTTGTAAAACTTGTTACGCAAAACAAATTTTGAACTTATCTTTTGAATGAGTTTTAGGGGACATTGGTTGTTGTTTGTGATTGATCCATTTCAAGAGGTCGTTTACTATCTCGATTCTTTGCATGGTGATTCGGATAACCGATTTGACATGAAAGAAAAAATTAATCAATAAGTTTTTCATTCAATCAATGTATCCATTATATTTAATATGATTTTTAAAGTGTATATATCTTCCTAGAGTTCACATATTTGCTTGTTTTGACATATTTCCTTGTCTTTTGTATTTTTTTTTACAAGGTTGTGCTCATATTTCGTGCAAATCAGAACAACCAATTGAAAAAATCCAAAAACAAGACCTGTGAATGGATTAGAATAAAGGTTAGTATTTTCTAGTTTCAAGAGATTATTCGTATAAAAGATAGTGTTCTAATGCAGCTTTGATTACTTTTGTAGTGCCCCCAGCAGACAAACGACGTAGATTGTGGCTACTTCGTTACGAGATTCATGAAGGAGATTATTAGCTACAGAGAATCTACAATCCCAACAACGGTATGCATAATCCTAATACTCAATTTCTTTCCCTTTTGAAGTTATTAAACCTTTGGTAGGTAACTGAAAGGTCATTTGGGTTTGCAAGCTCTATATATATCTTGCAATACTTTCATGATAGTCGATGCTCCTTCTACACTCAAGTGCAAATTGATGAAATACCCAGCGAAGTGGCACAATACATTATTGAATGCGATTAGAAATTGAGTAATGTATTTTTTGTAAATTGTGACTTGTTGTAAATTGTGATTTGATTTATTGTATTTAACTTGTGATTAATTTAATTTGTTGATTGTAAACACGTGATCATTTTTTGGAGATTATATAATTTTGTTGTTGGAGGAAAGAATTGGCTATATTGAAGTTTGGGTTTTTTGTTATTTCTGTTGAATCTATTGTACTGTGCAGCTGATTTGTTGTGTTGGTTTATTGAATCTGTTGTACAGGAAGGTTACAAACTAGTAGCGGGGGAGAAAAAAAATAACCACTGATTACGACGGATTTTATTATAATCGCTGTAATAGGTTATAATAATAACCACTGTAAATAAGTAAAAAACAAAGTCGCTGTAATAAGCGCTTTTTGCAATAGTTTATGATTCTCCTGGAGTGCACGTGTATATCAAAGTATAGTGGGCAGTACCCTTTCCAGACGTGACATCTCCGGTCAAAAGATTAATCTCACACTACGAAACCGAAGGACTTCTAGTTCGACCAGAACCAACAAGATGTCTTTGCAGGGTAGTTCAATTCCTTACTTACCTAAGTATGAATCTTTGCATATGCACTGACCCGGCGGGTCATTGTCTGAGGAACAAGATACTCTCCTATTTGAGAATGATATATATACAGACAAGTTTTAGCGAGACTATGATATCCCAAATCTCACAGTCTCTATGACTTGGAATGGGGTTTAGGATTACTGCCCTTGAGAGTGTTCCATGTTCACACGCTACTTGCTTAGCTTAATACAATCCATGGGAACTTTATCTAGAATGATTAAACCTATACATGCAATAAAGAATTCATTCCAAACAGGTTTGATACGATACGAAAGACCAGATTGTCATAATGTTTATGTTCCAATAAATAAGCCAATAGATGGCTCGCTGGGCATATAAAACTATCAGTGGTTACATAGTGCAGGTACAACGATTAAGAAGTACATATTGCGTGCATAAATTATTGGTGTTATGCCCTCAGATGGCATAGAAGATATAATGTATAGGTCATATTCATTGTAATTAAACGTTATTTATGTAAAAGCATTTGAATTGTTTTGTTATTACCATTTGTCAAGTAAAATAAACAACTGAAAGTCCATGTCATTGAGGCGAACCTTCTAATCCCTATGGGTTAGGAAGAATAGCACTAGAAGGATTCGATAATCATTGTCTAAATAATTTCGCAGGTCAAAGAAAGTCCTGATTGGACATCAGGAATAGATAAGACTTGTATGACATAAACTTTAACGTGGAAGTGCTAGTCAAACACTAAGTGGTCAGTGTCACTAATTTATTCGAACATGACTCCCATCGGTTCTGTCACATGGGTTTTACGTACTCAATGACAGTCAATGATAGAACTGATATATTGTGATAGGTACGCATGAACCTTAGACCTGAGAAATAAAGTTGAAGATGTACTTGTGATATCAAGTTCGTCATTAAAGTAGTTAGACTCAATTCACCCAATGGTGGAGCCAACCTCGAAGTGCAACTTGATAGACAAGTAGCAGTCTTAACTGATTTGAAAGATTGGGATTTATTCTCTCATAGGTGAATGAGCAATTATGTTGTCATGAATGAGTGAGGTCGAAAGTCTTTGGCCAAAGCAATAGAGAATACTAGTTTTAGACACAAGAGTAATCTTATTGACCTTGGCTCATTATGTACTCAAGCATATAGTTAAGTCCTATGAGTTTAACTAAACCATGACTCTCACTTGATTGGGATATAAGAATAAAAGGTTTATACTCGTACTGTTTTCGCAATAAGGAAGGTTTGGAATGATCCTCATCATTCGTTCTCAATTGGGTTACGATGTGAGCCACGAGACTAGCTAAGTGTTACTCACGTTCTTTTTGTTTCCTCCCAATTGCCTTTTAAGACAAACCTAAAGAGTCGTGCTTAAAAGAATTGCAAAGGAACAAACCATTTTTGACAAAAAGAGTTTTTCGGTATTTGATATCAACTACTATTAATTAATTTGTCATTTGATGATATGATTAATTAATAAATTAATTTCCTGGAGAAATTAATAATATTTTAATTGATTCATTTATTTAATTAGTTATTAGATAAATTAATTAAATAAAATTGAATTAATTAAAATTGGAACCAAGAGTTGCACTAGCCTAAAGGCTAGTGCATGGCCAAGATGGGCCTTGGAGTCCAAGAGATTTGCAACTCTTAAGTTGTGTATTTATACACAACTTAAAAGGAGTTAAAAATCCTAGCCTCTCTTTACACAGAGAAAAAGATATAACTCAGTCAAAAAATTTCTCCCCTCATCCTCTCTCTTAGTCGTGCACTACAGTGAAGAAAGGAGGAGGTTTTCTTTTTTGGATTTCGGCGCGAGACATTAGAGGTAGTGACAAATTTCCTGCTCGGGTCAAATTCTGAAATACGCATATAAGGAAGAACATGTAAGTTTTCTTCCTCTTAGTTTGAATATGGAAAATCAGAGATGAGCCACAACTTGGGATTTTTAAATTATTCTGCTGCTTTTTTTATACTCATTCGCCAACATAAATATATCATAAGACTACGGAAAATGAAGCAAAACGGGACCTTTTATGGCTGATATATAGAAGAATGTCCATGCCACACCCGAAGCGCATGATCCCCAAACTTAGTACACACCTCACCTGCATGAGACATCTAATGAGTCAGTCATGTGCCAAGACGATGCCTATGTAAACTATCATTGGATGGTTGTGATCGTACTTTCATCTTTCTCACTGACGATACCGCAAGAACTCACACAAAATGAAGTATCAAACACCTTTGCTGTAAATTTCAGACCACTCTCATGTCTAAACACTAGATAATACACCTCGTCTAGTCTATGCGCGTCGATAAACCGTTGCCATTGAGGACCACTGACCACAAGCCCGCCCTGGCCTTTGTAAACATATAAAAAAAAATCCCCACGGTTGTGTAAACTATTAGGTGCTTGCCTGCGTTCAGTCCAGTGTTGGCCACGAAAGTGGGGGGAAGTTTCTTCTGAAACCGCGCATCGTTTATCAAAGTCGTGAGATAAGAACGCTTGCCAATACAAAAATAGAATGAAATAAAATTTATTGACAAATTCATTTTACCAGTCCCAGGTGCCGATCAAGTACCAAGACTGAAGAAATCACGAGCGGGGACCTGATTGGAGCCATTATCCTACGGTAAAAAAACCCAAATTGTAAGTGATTTACCACGATGAAAAACACGAGTATGGAAACAACAAATAAGATTATCACAGTATTTGCAAAATTGCATCCCCCAATGGTTTGTGAATCTTATTAAACAAAAATAAAAAAAAATTGAAATCTTTTACCTTGATGAATACAGCTTCGGATTCGTTGCGATTATGAAACGTCATGAGCTTTTGGTGGTGGAAGTGCGAAGGACATGAGGAATGAATTTTGGAGTTGGGCGAGGTTATGTAGTGACGTTTGAGAGAGAAGAGGGTAGTTTAGGTTTAGAAAAATACTGGCGAGGGCATTTCAGATATTTTGGCTTAAGAACATTAAATTTACCAACCTAAATCCACGCCTCTATACATTAGGAAAAAAGAAAGCAGTACTATGGGCACGGTGCATGACACGAAAAATCCTTACGTGTATTAAACAGCAAGTGGACTGGTCATGTGTAGTAATAAAGTGGACAATAAAGTCCGGGTTGTCGAACCTCAAGGACTTGTATTTTAGTTTATGATTTTAAAGCAATTGAAGAACTTAAACTAAAACAAGAATTAACTAAAACATTATGAAAGTAAGATATAAGAAACAAGATGTCGAAATCAAGATAGCTATGGAAGAGAGCAACTAAGACACATGTGTTGGCATAAATTAATCAATTTTCATTATAAACATGTTCTCATATTATTAGACTAATGTTGCTTTGGTGGAAAAAATCTTAAATAATTACTACCCGATGTCTCGGCTGTAATAATCCTATGATTAATTGATGGTTCTCTAAATATGTCTATCCGAGAATGTAACCAACAATCATGCATTCCAGTTCTAGAATTTCCCCGGATTAATCCGGCTAACTGCACCCGGGAATCTCTACCTATCTCTAAGGGCAATTCCCTATTTTTTACGGATTATGTGATGATCCTCTTTGCACCTTAAATTACCTTCTCTCGAACGAATAATTTAAGCAATAAATCATGCATATGGTAGCTAAGCATATGATGCATTCAAACAAGATCAAGACACAAAGCAACAATAGAATTAATATGAAAAACACAATTTATAACTCAATTATCATAATTTAGCCTTAACATGGCCTTAGTTCGAAGAATCTATTTCATCATAAAAGATAAAAGATAGGAACTTAAATTAAGATTCATATTCATAGACAAAAACAAATCTAAATCTAAGAAACTCCCTCGTATTTTTGATGGTTGAACTTCGATCTTCATCTCTTCCATGCTTCTTGATTTCTTCACCTTCAAAGGTTCTTGATAATCTTCATAACTAATCTAAGGATGATGAAGATGATGATAGGATGTGTTTAGGCTCCCCCAATGGGGAATGTGTTTTCAAGTGTCTTTGTAGGATGGCCTCCAATCCTCCTTTTATAGCCAAAAAATCCACCTACCAAGAACATGTCCTTCCATTCTCTTTTCTTTCCACCTGTCATTCTCTTGCTTTCCATCTACCAAGAATGTGAACTACCATTCTCTTGTTTTCCACCTACCATTCTCTTACTTTCCTCCTACCAAGAATGTGAGCTACCATTCTCTTGTTTTCCACCTACTAAGAATGGGAGCTGCCACTTTCGTGTTTTCCAGCGCAGAGATAGTGTTTTATTCATAAAATTCTCCACAAACCTCCGAATATGATGCTTCAAGTCCCCATTTGACGATAAGACATACATCTAAAACTTTATAGAAGGCCACTTCATCCAATTCTGTCTCTAAATATATCAAAATGACGTTCCAATGTGGAGGTTGTTTCTGATTTGGCGCCCAGGTGTGCGGAAATGGTACTAAAATATGATTTTGGCTAACTCCAGCTTGTTTCTTGCTTGTTTGGTTGTAGAGGTGTGAAACATCTTGGCCTAAACTTGTTTTATACGTCCTTTTTCCACCCTTTATTCGATTGTATCCACTTAAGGCCTGAAATCACTTAGTGCACGAATTAAACGCACAAGTGACAAAATCAAGCGATAAATGAACCTAAAACATAAACGCAAAGGGGCTTAATAACACGTAAAAATGACTCCTATCAGTGCACAGCGCACAGTGCTAGCCCGTACCTAGTATATATATCCACACCTTTATACAATAGGGGGAAAAAAGCAGTACTATGGGCACGGTGCACAGCGCACAGCACGCGGAGTGCTGGCCCATACCTAGTGTGTGTGTATATATATAAAAGAATGTGGTTTGTCATACCTCACAATCGAATTCAAACACATTTTTAACTTTCTTTCTCGAGTTAATTAGTTTGGATCATTTTTGTTCATTTAACAATGGTATGAGAAATGGCTAGGTTCAATATGGAAAATTATTGAATAAACCATTCGCTAAAACACCGAAATTTAATGGTACACCTAATCCAATAGAATTAGTTCACCGTACAATTTCACTGATCCACCTATAAGTTATGTAATCTAATTAATTTCACTGTAAGTTAGGTTGAACTTAAAAATGAGGAGCAAACAAGTGAGATGTTTTTATTGTCAACGACGAAAAAGAGTTTCGAGTCTTTTTGACGTCTCTACTTTCTTTTGAAATAGCCAAGGAAAATACGCACAGACCCCCTCACTTTTTGTGTAACTGTCAAAACTCACCTTCATTTATTGAAAATTCCAAACACATACTCTCAAGGGGTCTATTTGTAAGATTTTTAGTGGTAAAATTGTGAGAATTGTTAAACACATATGGGTGTAATTAGAGGTGTTCATAGTTTTTCAAAATCGTATCATTCAAGTCGTACTGAAGTTACAAGTTTTTTTTTATATATATAAACATCTAGGTTCTGGTATCAGCTAAGATCATAACGTTTTTTTTGGTACGATTTTGGTTTAAGAAATTCAAAACCAATAAAAAATTATACTGGACCGTATATTATATATGTAATTCATATATTAATCAATTTATGTATAAGATATTCTACTAAACAAACTTATAGAACGTATAAGGATAAATACACTAAGAATCAAATTTATTACACAACTATTGTGAAATTTTGAAGATATTAAAAAATTATGAATTTAGGAATTAGTTAATAGAATTTATAACTCAACTCTCTTTCTTTGATTCTTATTGAATTTATATTTTTTAATAAATTCTAGTGAATGAGTATTTTTTGTATTGGCTTCAACTATAATAATAAGAGTTTGTGGTTTCATTTTTATTTTTCATTAATTCTATTTTAACACTGATAACTTTCTTATTTTTTAGTATATCGTGTAAAACTTCACTAACTCAATTCTTTTCGAAATCTGTCGTCAATTCTAAATAATAATATTTATCATGATATTCATGTGACTTATAACTAAATTTTTTGTATACTTTTTCTTTGATAGTATGTCAAATCTAAAAGTCTTATGTGATAAAATCGTAATTAATGGGTATAGGACAAATTGCACTAGTCTTTTGTGCATTAAAGGTTGACATAAAACTATGGGGATAAATTTAAGAACAATACCGCATGAGATCGGATGCAGTGGTACCGGTTTCAAAAAGTCCGATTTTAGTTTTAACTATGGAAAACCATAATTATTGGTAGAATTGGTGAAAAAACTGCAAAAATCGAACCGTGTGTACCCCTAGATGTAATTGTAAGAATCCTTAAATAAGAGGGTGTTTTGATAATTTTCAATCAGTAAAGGGATTTTGGTTAGTTCACAATAAGTGAGGGAATCTATGTGTAATTTTCTAAATAACTAACTACGGTCCACCTTAAAATCTGAAACATCACGTACCCATGTCCTTTTTCCTTTCTTGAACAAGCATAACGATTGGTTCAGCTGAAAGTAGGTTGTACAATCAGTTTCCAGCCACAATATAATATATATATATATATGTAAAGACCAAAATTTTATTTTCTATTTTATTAGGGCCGGGCAGCAACCGTTGTACCAACAAATTTTTTATAATATTCATGTGACTTATAACTAATTTTTTTGTATACCTTTTCTTTGATAGTATGTCAAATTTACAAGTCTCTTATGTGACAAAGTCGTAATTAATGGTGTTTCTGGATAAAAACAAACTGAATAGGGAGGAATCAATATGATTAATTCGAGCCCCGTGATAATTCTCCATTTAGAATTATCTAACAACCCCCGCGTTCGAGTTCGATACGCTAGACGGTGGTTCAGACTTTAACACTTCGACGTATTGTATAAATTAGTTGTTCGGACCGCAATTATTCAACAAAAGGAAATAAGCAAAAAACATAATCGAAGATACAAGTCTAGATATAGGATTTATCTATCAAATATTTAAATCTGATCAAAAGATAAACATTATACCTCCATATTGATCTTCAATTGAACACAAGCAGCTTTCTCGAGCAACTTGATAAACTTGAACAGGATCACCGAATATTGTTTCCACTGAACTACGCTACTACTGCTAATCTACGCTAATGACTACTCCTAATTATGCCTACTCCTAGAGAGAAAAGTCAAAAGCAGAGTTGATGATTTTTTCGTGCTCCACTTCTTTCTTCTCCTGGCCTTGCTTTTATCACGTACCCACGTTCATCATGGCCGACCGTACTTTTAAATTTCCTTTATTGGCGCGCCTTTAACTAGGTAACTTCCTATTTTGTTGGATTCGTCTTTAGATTTGGGCTCTATCACCTAATCCCTTTTAGAATAAACTAATTCAAATTAGGTGGGTTATTGAGCCCGTTTCATATTTTATTGATCAATGACTTTAATTAGGCTTGTATGATTTAAGCCCATTTTCGGATTAGTCTTGGCTGTATAAGATATTTTATTTCAAGCCCATTTTCGGATAAAGGATAGTTTGGGCTTTTAGATCCGGAAAAGCCCATTTTATTTTGGGAGTAAACAAATGCCCCCCTAATACACGTGAATTAATTCAGATTTATGTGTATTAAAAGGCACGTTTGAATTCCATGTCATCAAAGGTCGTACCCTTTTTGTAACAGATTTAGTACTAGGTGATCATTCGGATTCCAAGTCGTCAAAAGTCACGCTTTTTTATGACAAACTATTAAGAAATTTGGCGGCCATGCAAAGGCACGTCTTTCTGCATTCACCTTCGCCCCACGACCTTTCTATTAATGGTCATGTCTTTTCACTGACAAGCGATAAGGAACCTATAAATTATTTGTGCTTCAGTTTTAGAGAACACAAGAGTTCAAATTTCCTTCCTCCTTCTTCTCTGAACCTAAAAACAAAACATTCACCTTTTTACACAAGTTCTTCGTCTGCTTCGATTTCTCACAGAAATGGCTTTTTACCACATCGTTCAATGCACAATCTAACCTCCTTAGTTCCTCAAGCGTCCGTTTTGGATTGTACGGAAGCATCGGATCTCTATGATGAGATTAGGGCATTCGAAGCCCATTATTCCGATGCCAAAATCCTTTCGTTCAACATACTGTATATTGTCCCTCGATGGGTTTCCGACCGCCGGGGTCAAACCCTTAGACATATAGCTTTGGGTCCTTGCTTCGAGTCATCTGCCTTTGAAGATGAGGCCTCCCATGTACTTAATTTGCTTGGGACATGGCCAGACCTCGAGTCCGATAATGCTCCGATTTGTCTAAAGGGTGCCCGTAAGTTTGCTTGGACTAGCCCAACAAAGCCAACCATAGATTGGATTGGCAATATAGATGCCTTCTCCTGGTTCAATCGCCTCAATCGATTTCATGCGAAATGGGAGAATAATCGAGTAATGGGGCTAATTCGAATAGCCTGTTATCAAACTCTCCCTTTCAAGCAAGTTATGACGGATGCCCTAGTTCCTTCGTGGCATCCCTCATACAACTGCTTCGTTTTTCCTCGAGGGTTCCAGACCGTCACCCTCGAAGATGTGCCCTGATCACAGGAGCATCCCCTCATGGGGTGATACTGCGTACTGGTGAAGCAGAGGCGGGTGCTCAAGCACTCCTGAAGGCCACCAATCTTTGGTTTAAAAACCATGGCAAAAGTGGGGGTGCCAATATTTCTTATTCGAGATTGGTCAAATACTTTATTGACACAGAGGACGAAGTACCCAATTTCGAGGAGGTACTCTTTTTAAATTATGTTTTCTGCTGCCTATTCATGAATGCAGATTGTGCAGTCAATAGAACATTCTTGCCTCTTGCTGCCAATATCGCCACAACAATGGAGCCTGTCAAATTAGGTCCTTTTGTTCTGGCCCACTTTTATAGGATGATGTATCACATCTATGAAGACCCTTTGAAGGTCAAGAGAGTCGCAGGTCCATTTTGGCTGCTGTCTTGTTGGGCATTTCTATACTATCCAGAGTTATTAAACATCAGGATTCCTTCCCTCGAAGAGGAATCCCCCTCCTCGACGATCGTTCAACCCATTTCGAAATGGGTGTGCTATGGGGAAGCAGCCGTCAATCTTTTGATGCCCCTTCAAAGGGCTTCTTATCTGTTGGCATTAAGTACCGTGTACAATCCTTTATATATTTCTACTTGGTGCCCATTTTTCGAGACGAGACATGACCAAGCTTCAAACCATTGGTCTCATGTAGCTTTGCCCTCTTGGATGTTGGATATCAACTCCTTGAGGCGTACTGATGAAGATCGGCCTTACTGGAGATCCGTTCTTTCTTCTCGAGATCTCTTATACGCGGATAATACTCCAGGAGTTGAGGTTTACAATCCTCAGGTACACTTTATTTTTACAAACTTTTCATGTGTTGTGTTTCGAATACATATTTCTTGTTTATTTACACATTACCCTTATGTTTTTTGTAGTTGTGCTCAAAGCAATTTGGTATTAGCCAAAGTTTTGCCCTCCCTTTTCTGGGTACTTTGAACCGTCCTTGGTCCAGGAGACCTACACCATTCCTAGGACCAAGAGGTAATTGGCGGAGGCAGCCACTCGAGGAAAACCCTCCAGCCAAGTGGTCATTTCTCCTGTTTTGATCTTCTGTAGGATCCTTCGAATAGATCCACATTTTGTTGAGTTTTGGAACCGAGTTTTGGAGCGTGCCTTCTCTAGACAAATCATTCGAAGGTTAGTTATGGACGCTACAAGGTTTGGTGTTGGGTGTGTCGAAATGACTACATTGTCAACACTTTTACCTTCTGAGGTATATTCATCTTATAAACAATTTCATTTCTTTCAAAACTTTAAATGTCTTGGTTTTTTACTTTGAACTGCTTATGCAGGATGACGCGTATGTTATCCCTCGTTCACTTACTTCGGGGTGGAGATTCGAGAGGGATAGCCCCTTCTCCCAATATTGCGAAGGACTTTTCTAGGCTCTTCGAGCATCTGAGGCTTTGGCGGTGCTTCATCTCAGAGTTATTCCACCTAATCCTCCCTTGAAGGCGGCAAAAGGGAAGGCCCCAGTTACTGCCGTTTCTCCCCCTATCACTTGAAAACGCAGGACTGGGGGTATTACTGATAAGAGTCATTTTTACGTGTTTTTAAGCCCCTTTGCGTTTATGTTTTAGGTTAATTTATCACTTGATTTTGTCACTTGTGCGTTTAATTCGTGCATTAAGTGATTTCAGGCCTTAAGTGGATACAATTGAAGAAAGGGTGGAAAAATAATGTATAAAACAAGTTTACGCCAAGATGTTTCACAACTCCATGACCAAACAAGCAAGAAATAAGCTGGAGTTAGCCAAAATCATGTTTTAGTACCATTTCCGCACACCTGGGCGCCAAATCAAAAACAACCTCCACGCTGGAACGCCATTTTGATATTTTTAGAGACAGAATTGGATGGCGTGTCCTTCTACAAAGTTTTAGATCTATGTCTTATCTTTACATGGGTACTTGAATTATCCAATTCGGAGATCTGTGGAGACGTTTATGAATAAAACACTATCCCTGCGCTGGAAAACACGAAAGTGGCAGCTCATGTTCTTGTTAGGTGGAAAACAAGAGAATGGTAGGTGCAAATTCTTGTTAGGTGGAAAACAAGAGAATGGTAGGTGCAAATGCTTGGTAGGTAGAAATTATTGGTAGGAGGAAAGAAAGAGAAGGGTAGCTCAAATTCTTGGTAGGTGGATTTTTGGGTATTTAAAGGGGAGTGGGGAGCTCACTTGAGATCATAAAAAAATCATCCTTTGAGAGTGTGAGGACGAAAATTCAGGGGTTTTGGGGAGTATTCTCTTGGTTTTGAGTCATCCTATCATCATACTTGAAGAGCTAAGAAGAGGAAAAGCAAGGATTCAAGCTTCCAATCAAGAATCGATCATCAATCCAAAATAGGGAGTTTTTTAGTTTGATATTCATCTTTATCTATGAGTAATTCTATGTTTTTATTGTTTTCCCAATTTCAATTATGAACTAATTTTCCCTTAACTAGGGCCATGTGAAGGCCAAAGTTATGAGTTTATATATATAGTATTCTTCGTATTAATTCTACAATTGCTTTGTGTTTTGATTTTGTGCGTAATTACTTGCATATGTTTGATCGCCATATGTTTGTCATATTGCCTAACTTAATAGTTTGAAAGAATATAAGTTAGGGTTCAAGGAAATCATCACATCATCTGTAAAAAATAGGGAATTGCCCCTAGAGATAGGTAGAGATTCCCGGGTGCAGTTAGCCGGATTTATTCGGGGAAATTCTAGAACTTGAATGTATGTTTATTGATTAAATTCTCGGATAGACATATTTAGAGAACTGTCAATTTATCATAGGATTATTACAGCTGAGACATCGGGTAGTAATTAATTAAGAAATTTTCACCAAAGCAATAGTAGTCTAATAATACGAAGAATAGTTCATATTTATATTAACAAGTAAATTTGGTTGAAGCATGTGCCTTAGTTGTTTTATCTCATAAGAATCTAAATCTATTTGCTAAGTCTCGTTTTTACATTTTTATTGTAAATTAATCACAGTCTTTTAATTCAATTTTAATTGCTTTTAAATTCCTAGCTTTAAATAATCTTGTCTCTGTGGGATCGATAACTCGGACTTAAAGTCCACTTTATTACTACACACGACCAGTCCACTTGCTGTTTAATACACGTAAGGATTTTTCGTGTCAAGTTTTTAGCGCCGTTGCTGGGGACTTGATTTATTTTAGTTTCGGATTTTATTGCAATTTTTAGCTTTAATTTCTTTTGTCGTTTTATTATTTTCTATTATTCTTACTGTTATTTTCTATCTTTAAATTTCTGTTGGTTTGCTTCTTTGTTTCAAACAGGTTGATCTTTTGGTGAATGACTCGAGCCTCAGGAGAGGCTTTAGAGGAATTTGACCCTGAGATCGAGCGTACGCTTCGGGCAAACCAGAGAAATCGAGCTATGGCTGGCAACTTCCCTGATATGAATCTGCCCGAGAATAGAGAATGGTTGCAAAATCTGTTCCAAGCTATGCAACCGGCACTACCAGCACCACCTCCATCTGTTCGTGGTAATCAGCCAGCCCGTGTACACACTACGTCGGGGCCTGTTGTGGTCCCCAATTTTGCCACGCCGAACTTCCACATTCCACCTCACATGTTTAGCATGGTTCAGGCTGAACAATTTTATGGTGATCCGAAAGAGTCACCTCATGACCATCTAGAGCACTTCGAGAATGTGTTATCTACCAAGAGATTTTGATGCCATCCGCCTCCGATTATTCCATTTTTCGCTTAAGGATAAAGGGACTTTGTGGTACAAGTCGTTGCCCCCACAATCTATTGAAACGTGGGAAGAGTTAGTCGAAGAGTTTCTCAACAAGTTCTTCCCTCCATCAAGGATTAACGAGTTAAGAAGCGAGATCAAGGGTTTTAAGCAAAAACGGGATGAATCGTTAGCATCAGCATGGGCAAGATACAAGAGTCTGCTTCGAAAGTGCCGCGATCACAACTATTCAAGAGACGAGCGAGTGCTACATTTATTTAATGGAGTCCGGTCTCGGATTCGTCACAGACTTAATGCAGGAGCAGGCGGTGATCTTTTGGGTCTCGATAGCAGAACAGTGCGGGCTAAACTAGAGCAGATGGCACGGGATGATGAACTGTACCCTGAAGATGACGATGAGTTTCCTCTACAATCCCGAAGGGTTGCTGTTGCTCAAGAGGTAGAACAAAATGTTAATCTAGAGGCAGAGCCAACCATTAGTGATGTGAACTATGTCGGAAATTCAAACAAGCCTCAATTGAGCTTCCACATACCCGAGAATTTTCCGAAAAGGCCAAATCCCGCACAAAATTCACAACAAGGCATCTACCAAGCACCGAGGCCTCCGTTTTACAACAACCAAACTCAAAGGCCTGGAAATTTTAAGCCACAAGGTCAAGTTCCAAGACCTTCGACTGTCGAAGAAAGATTGGCGGCTCACATGCAAAAATCAGACGAATCATTCGCAGAGCTTCGATTGATGTTACAGGGTGTTATGACGGGAATGAAAGAGATGCAGCACCAATTTGCACAATTATCGGTTGATGCAGATGGAAGAGCATCCGGGACACTGCCGAGTGATACAGAGAAAAACCCAAAAGAGCAATGTCATGCCATCACTCTGAGAAGTGGCAAAGAATTGAAAAGTGCATCTCCCAAGCAGTCCAAGTCCGCACTTGAAGAGGACAATGTTCAAACTTTTGATAAACTTGAAAATTCAAATCTGTCTCCCAAGTACGTACTTGACCAGAACCAAGTAAGTACTTCACACAGCTCAAGTACGTACTTGGGGCAGGATCAAGTCCATACTTCACAGGCAGACAGGGCGTCTTCTGAAACTTTGACTCCTTCTTTGTCTAATCCTATTGAAATATGTCTCCCTTTCCCCCTAGCACATAAAAAGAATAAGAAAGATATGGATAAGAGTTTTCTTAGGATTTTAGAAATTCTTCGAGAAGTTCGAATTAATATTCCTTTTATTGATGCGATTTTGCAGATTCCCAATTACATCAAGTTCTTCAAGGATATTCTATCCAATAAGCAGAAGTGGGAAGGCATGGAATGATGTGCTTGACTGAAGCATGCTCAGCAATGGTGTTGAACAAGTTGCCACAGAAACTCAAGGATCTAGGGAGCCTCACAATTCCTTGCACTATTGGGCAACTCAAATTCGACCGAGTGCTATGTGATTCGGGCGCCAGCATAAATCTTCTTCCTTACTCGTTGTTCTAGAAATTGGGTTTGGGGAATCCAAAGCCAACCTCGATGAGCCTCCAACTAGCAGATCGATCAATCAAACACCCGAAGGGAATCATAGAGGATGTCATCGTGCAAGTTGACAAGTTTTACTTCCCGGTGGACTTCGTGGTTCTGGAGATGGAAGAAGATGTTGAAGTTCCTCTCATCTTAGGAAGACCCTTCCTAGCCACAGGTAAAGCTATGATCGACATAGCCAATGGTAAGTTAACTTTGAATGTGGGTGAGGAGAGAGTTACTTTTGACGTATACAAGGTTATGAAGCATGTTGGTGATGATGCGTCATGTTTAAGAATAGATGCTTTTGATCCTTTGATTATTGAGCACTTTCAGGAAAACATCTCTGATGATCCACTTGAGGTATGCATAATGAACTCCACGGATGTTGAGTCGGCCAGTGATAAACAACTGGAAGTTGTTCATAGCTTAGAGAGGCGTGCACAATACCCCACGAAAAAATTTGAGAAGTTTGATAGCCCACTGTCTAGCCACTCCAAACCATCTATTGAAGAGCCACCAACTCTTGACCTAAAAACTCTACCTTCTCATCTTAAATATGTTTATTTAAATGACGATGAAACCTTGCCACTCATCATTTTTTCTTCTCTTACAGATCAACAAGAAGCAAGGTTACTGGAGGTGTTGAGAGATCACAAAAAAGCCTTTGGATGGAAGATTGCTGATATCAAGGGGATCAGCCCAGCCATCTGCATGCATAAGATTTTAATGGAAAAAAGCTCAAGGCCCACTATACAACCACAAAGGAGGTCTAATCCTCAAATTCAAGAAGTGGTGAAGAAAGAGGTAATCAAGTTACTCGATGCCAGCATTATTTTTGAAAGTGGCCTTCTTTGTTAATCAGACGCTTGAGAAAGGTCACAATCTTTGCCAGATTCTTTAGACGCTTGTCCTTTCACTTTATCTTTGATAGACTCACTCAGAATTCTATCATTGACTTAGTGTTAAGTACTTGGTCTAAGGTCCATAACAAATCTTGAGCGCTGAGTTCGTAACCCGGGATAGTCTTTTAGCGTTTGACGGACGCTTGAGACTAATCTTTATCTTTACTGTTTCTTCAGACGCTTGATCTTCAACTTCATCACTTGGTAGACTCACACAGAATTCTTCTAGTGATTTAGTATCACATTCTTAGTCTAAACTCTATAAAGATAAAATACAAGCCTAGTATAAAACACGAGCTTTCAGGCGCTTACACATTTGTTCTACGAAAGCTTTTATACTTTACATTTCTTGGGGTCTAACATGGGATCCTAATTGTCATCATCAAAACATCTAACATGAAATTCCTAACAATTTCCCCCTTTTTGATGATGGCAATACTTACTCTTTTATAGTTCAAGAGTTAGACGGCCAAAAAATAAAGGTTAGCGTTGGTTAGTAAGTTAGTTAAGGTTAGTTGAGCTTCAACGAGGTGTTTCAGCTGAAAAATGCATTATATATATCATTGAAGGTACAGGCATTTTTACAACTGAAATAAGGAAGAGATGAAAGCAAGAAAAGCAGAAGTACAATCAAGATCGTGACTTGATCTTGTATCTCTTGGTCATTTCTGCGCGGATTGCCTCAGTTATTTGATCTTCTAATGTCATCATCACATCATCATCTTTATTGATTATATACTTGTTTGCATCTACTTGCTTTTGTTTGAAAGCAACGTAATGCTTATCCCATTCATCTGGGTCAATACACATATACCTTAAGCAGATTCTGAAGGTTCGATTTAGATCAGACATCTTCCTTTCTGCAGCTACTTTTTCTGGATTAGTAGACTCTGGAATGGACGCTCTGGAAAGAGGGATGTCAAACTGCTCAAGCAGTGCTCTGGAAGGTACTGGAAGATCTGGATAGAGCGCTCTTGGAGTTTCTCTTTTACTGGGCGCTCCAGTAGGGGCAAAAGTGGTTACCCAAGATGGATAGGGATCTTGCTCTTTATTTTGTATAGGAGGAGGAGTGGGAGTATGTTGACGCTTGGGCGGCGGAGGAGGATCTTGAGCGCTTGATGTTGAAGTTTTCCTCTTCTCCCCTTTCTTCTTCTCTTCCTCCTTATTGCCATCATCAGTCGGCATAAAATGCTGAGTAAGGAGACTGATTTGAGTAGCAATCTGAGCGACAGAGGCCTCAATAGTGATAAGACGCTGATCGAAATGTTCTTTCATGACCAGGAGTTGGGCTTGAGTAGCGCCTGTCAGAGAGGTCTCTAGAGTAGTGAAGCGGTTGATAATGTCTTCTTTCAAGGCCAGGTGACTCGCCTGAGTAGCGTCAGCCATTTGCTGAAATTTCTGAAGGCCTTCAGTCATGGTCGCTTGAGCAGAAGAAACCGCAGGATTAACGGGAAGCTTGAAGCGAGACGTGTGTTTGAGTGATTCCATTGGGACTTGATAAGCAGGGTCAAACACGGTCCCTTGAAGCTCTGGGTCAATAATAGACTTGGTGGAAGCAGTAGAGTCAGAAGCAGATGGACTGTCAACAGGAATAGGTGCTTGAGGTTGATCTGTGGAGTCCTCAGCAATAATGGGCGCTGGCGAGACATGCAACCTTTCAACAGGCACTTCGGCAATGGGTGGCGCTGGCAGTGCATCCAATTGTTCAATTGGCGCTTCAACCGTGACTGATTCGATACGGCTAAAGTCCGTAAAGTTGAAGTCCATGCCGGCAAATGGCTCATCTGCATATGGATATGTAGCACTCTGTAGAAGTTCATTCAAGTGTAGAGTAGGAAGGTAAGTACCTTGAATGAAGGTGCGAAGTGGCCTATCCATGGCCCTAATGTACATTGGACCAAGGATATCCAGTACGTGATTGGGAAAGATTCTGGAAGGCGCTCTGCTGATGGAAAAGATAAGCATCGGAGCAGTAATGTTGAGAAAAGCCAATCAGCCTGTCCGTTGGAAGAGCGTGGAGTTTCTGAGATTCAGGAACATAACTTGTGTAGTAGTCTTCCAAATAGGGGTAGACAGCTTGAGCAAGCGCTTGGTTTCTTTCCAGTGAAGATAAGACGAAGTCATAGTGACTATGAACTTCCTGTCGGATGGAGGGAAGGAGTGGATAGCCGGTGAAGGAGTTTATCTGGGATCCATTCCATGAGCGCAGGTTGGCTGTGAAGACTCTATCAAAGTGAGCGAGGGGAGTCATGAGCTTGATCATCAGTCGAAAGTTGTCGTCACAGTCACTTGAAGTGAAATTCAAGCAAGATGGTGAAGAACTGTCGCTGGAAGACGCTTGAGTGTCACATCGTAGAGGAGTGTTTGCAAATCTGTGCAACGCTACGCGTAAGGACTGCTCAGTGTGTTGACGAATCAGAGGCAGCCTCTTATCATGTAAGCAATATTGAGCAAATTTTCGCTTCTTATCATGTATACAGGTGCTGAAGAAATGAGGATCACTGACCAACTCTTCGAATTTGTATTTGCTCCCAACATACGCTTCAGCCCAATTCACTTCAGTCATGCAGTACTCAGTCCCTGCATTAAGCATAGCTCGAAATCCTTGCTGGTGAATATCACGGATTGCCTCAAAGCGATGCTTGTCTGGTTCATAATTAGCGTTCCAAACGCTATCAAAATAAGCATCAGCTTCTTTCTGAATCATATCAAGGACAGATGCTGGACGGTCTCCGGCATGTACACCTTTATTCGTCCATAAACGGAGCGGATTAGCGGAAAACATATTTGCAGGACTGTTGACGAGAGTTGAGGAGTGAGAGTAGCCTTCTCTGTTTAAGAGCTTCTCAGTGGGATTGATGAGTCCATAAGCACGGTCATAGATTCGTATGTTGAAATCTCTGAGAGCAAGACCAGTTGGTTTGTTGTGCCCGTACTCGCGATAATAGGCCAAATCAACATCTGCTCGTGGGGTCTTTCTTTCCTGAACCTGTCGCGGGGGCACTGAGGTGAGCAAGGTATCTCGGACAGTGAGATTAAACTTAATAAGTTTGATGATATCATTCTCCGCATTTATGAGACTGTCTTCATTATATCCGGTAGGAAAGAAGTTTTCTTCGGGCGCTGGGGGTGGATAGTCAACTGAGTGATCAATTGTCTTTAGAGGATCCAGCTGAAAGAAGTTTTGGTGAATGATAATTTCGTCAGCGTCGCTCTGATCGTCTGAGCGTGCCTCGGTTGTAGATGGGAGAGTGAGTAGTAGTGGAACCTCTGGAACATCAGGTTCATCAAGCTCTAAGCCTGCAAATTCTGTGGCGGCTGCATGAGCGATGGCGACGACATCTGTCATATCGACATCCAGATGGACATCACTGGGCGCTTGAACAGCGGCTAGAGGAAGAGCTGTATAACAGATATCCTCTATAAGGGGAGGATCTTCTACATAAGTAGGTAAGAAACTGCTGTGGGAAGAAATAAACTTACCCTGAGAGCTAGTCTCAACAGCAATAGTAGCTTGAGCGCTTGGCTCAGTAGTCTCAGGCTCTGGAGGAGTAACATCGGCTGGACGCTTGCGTAGTCCTCTGCGTCTCTTGAAGATACGCTTCACGTTCACCCCTTCAGCCGGTGGCGCTTGAGTGGGTGCAATAGTAGGTTCTTCAAAGTCTATGTGTTAAAGTACGTTTTCCAGTGTTCTTCGGGTTACGGGAGGAATCTTGTCCTCTTCATCGTCATCCGTAGCTTCATCATCCTGCGGAGGAGATGGAATAGGTTGAGCCTTGGGCTTTCTGTAAGGGCCCCTCTTTTGGTAGCAGTCGGCGTTTCACGGCTTTCTTCGGAGTGGAACGCTTAGCTTCCTCTGGAGCTGGACGCTCAGCCTCCTCGTCTGACGCTTCACGCACAACTTGGCGCTCAGAGAGAGGTCTG
>WHWC01000166.1:0-42709 GCA_019426215.1 Buddleja alternifolia | reverse complement strand
TAAATAGCTCCCTTAATCTGCGCACTTAAAATCCACTACTTTAACTTTTAGGGCAAAATGAAGATAGACAAGACGACTGGAGTATAAGGACTACATATTCTGCATAGGGTAAGTCTTGTGCAGATAATCAAGTTTCAATGATGGCTGCAGAGATGTAATAAATCCTTTTTTAAGTAAAATTGCCCGATGGAAGCAAAAATATTGAGGATCGATTTTGATTGGTGTAGAAAAATAAACAGATATATACATATAACATACCTACCTATATATGGACATGAGATGACGGTACGACGCGGCATGATATACACTACAATAAAAAGTAATACAAGTGACAATATTAAAACTATCACCATATATACATAATGAGTAATAATAATTCTTGTTTTGTCACAATAATTTTTTTTAATAACAATAGTTTTTTTACAGTTGTCACTATTAACAATTAATGATACATGTGTAATGACAATTTAGTGACAATATAAATACAGTGACAACTAGAAATGTTGTCATTAAGTTATCACTAAATGTGTGTGACTAATTATCAATAGTGACAATAATTTTTTTGTTACTAATAATTATTAACAGAACTTCTATACAAATTTTATCACCATTAAACATGTAAAACCTATTGTTGTGACAAAATCAAAATTCTTATTGCTAAAAGTTTATAGTCATAACTTTCTGGGGTAAAAACATTAACCTACTTGAACTTTACGAGTTTTGACACTTTTTTATACAAACTTTTTTTTTTTACACTTTTTTATCTCAACTTTTCGGATTTTACACTTTTTTTTTATCTATTGGCATATTCCAAATGAATAAATAAACTTTGTTTTACACTTTTTTATTCGAACTTTATTTTTCTTTACACTTTTTTATCCAAATTTTATTTTTTTTTACATTTTTTTATCTCATTCCGCCGAATATGTTGAAATTCCGCCGAAATATTCCGCCGAATATGCCAATAGATAAAAAAGTGTAAAATCCAAAAAGTTGAGATAAAAAAGTGTGGAAAAAAATTGTATAAAAAAGTGTCAAAACTTGAAAAGTTCGGGTAAGTTTGTGTTTTTACCCCTAACTTTCTTATCACTTAAAATTTTGTCATTATTTTATAGAACAGGGGTAAGGCAGATCTCGAAAATTTGGTATGCCTGGGTTTGTTTTTGTAAAGATGGTTGATAGTAATGAAATAGCTTACCGAGTTCCAAATAAAAAAAAAATCTCGAAAATTTAAGGATACACACGGCTTGGACATATGATTGGTATATGAGAGTAAGTAAGTGATACATAAAATGTATACGTATTTATATTAAATTGATAATATAATTGTATAGATAGTAGTGCAAGTCTATATATAAAAATAATACATACATATCAGTAAAGGTATTAAACAGTATCGGTTGATTGATTTTTAAATTATGATGTTGCTAAAAAACTACAATATTAATATAATCTTGAAAAATAAATATTTGTGGAACAAATAAAATGAAATAGATACCTTGTGGTGTTAGAAATTTGACGGGCATGCTATCACGAGTCGAGTCCATGTTGTGCGGGATTTTTTATTTTTTTGATAAATTTCTAAACAATTTATTTAGCATGTTGGGCACGAATTGGTGTTGTGCCACGTCTCAAATACGCACTATAGAAAAATAACAGTCCATATTCGGACGGTTTGAATCCAAATAAAATATGACTGGTTACGAGATAAATGAATTACATTCAAATTTGATCAAATCAAATTATATTTGAGCTAGAATTTCCTGTACATACATAAGATGTATCTTGTCTGGTTAATGATTCATCAAATTCACGAGCTAGCTAGCGTTCCAAAAAGCACATTTTCAAATCTAATATATTATCATGGAATCTTTCAAGAACATGTTGCTCAAACCCTTACAAAGTTTCATCCACAAAGACTTGTTAGACAAAACTTCACGAACGTATCAAAATGCTAACAATGAACGGATGATTATATCGAGGCGAGACAAAGCTCTCTATCCTTAACGCTAAATTGCCCCGCTTAGATGGTACGAGTTTGCAACAAGCATCCTAAAATACAACAATATACGTTCTGAATTCGAAACCACTTCAAATTCCAGAACCGAATGAACTTTCGCTACTTACAAATTTTTGAGAGAATGAGAGAAAAGAAAGCTATGAAATGCTTTGATGTGATTTTCATTCAGCTGGAGATGGCTATATATAGCCTCCAAAATCAGTCAAAATTAAATACTGACATTGAATTGCCTTCAAGCCAGACCTGTAACAGCAGAACGTTTCTGCTGCCAACGTTCGAACGTGCCTTCCTTAATGTTCGAACGTTGGACCTGTAACAACAGTCCAACGGTTGGATGCCAACGTTCGAACGTTAAGGAGGTATGTTCGAATGTTAGGTTTTTTAAAATGTTTATTCAGATTTGAATAAAAAAGTGGCCAGCAATTTTATTGAAACCCAATTTAATTAAAGCCCAATTTTGGTTAAGGGATCAAGCTGTTCATTGTGGAATTAATTTTGTCCAAAAAATTAATATCTTGAAAGCCCAAGCCCAAGCCCACGCCCACGACCACGACCCACGACCTCTTATCATTCTTCTATTGGAGTTACTCCTTATGAAGTGGTATATGGAAAACCTCCACCCTATCACTTCCCCTACATTCCATTGACTTCAGGTGTGGACATGGTGAACGGCAGTTTACAACATAGAGAGGCAACTATCAGAGTCATTAAACAACACCTTACTCTTGCCCAAGATAGAATGAAATCTCAGGCTGACAAACACAGAACTGGAAAAGAGTTCCAAGTTAATGATTGGTTATTTGTGAAGTTACAGCCCTATAAACAAATGTCACTTAAACCTCACTCTTACCACAAACTAGCTCCTAGATACTTCGGTCCTTTCAAGATTTTACAGAAGATTGGCAAGGTGATTTATACCTTAGATCTACCTCAAAACAGCAAGATACACTCAAATTTTCATGTTTCTTAGTTAAAGAAGAAGCTTGGTTCCCATCAATGCCACCCTTACTTACCTATATCACTTACTGCACACGGGCACTTGGTACTTGAAAAAAATTCTTGATAGGAGGTTAGCCAGGAAGAATCATAAGGCCATCACTCAAGTGTTGGTCAAGTGGTTTAACCGGGGCTAAGGAAGACAATACTTGGGAGGTTCTTCATGGATTATGTTTCAAATTTCCTCATTTCAATCCTTGAGGAAAAGGATTTTTTTGAGGGGAGGCAATGATACATTTTATTTCTATTTCTGCTTGTTTTAATTTCTTATGCAAAAAACGTAAAAAAAAAAAAAGAGGAATAAAAATGTACAAAAAAGAAGGAGCAACTTTGAAGCACAGTCAGCAAAATCTTAAGTAAAGGAAGTGGGTCCAGACACGGGAGCTGTTTATATTGGTCCAGCTCGTACACGTCATCAAGCAGATAACAGGGATGAAGCGTGAAAAACTTAGCAAGAAACTCAGCAACTATACTACATTTGTTACATTTTTTATAGGTCAAGTCAATTAAGATTTAGGAAGTCAAAATTAGGGTTAAAAATGCAATTAAGAGTAATTAATGAATATTATGCCTTTAATAGGATAGCTAAGGTTTTTGGATATGTCAGCAACTCAGTTAAATGTAAGAATATTCGTTTTGTATTCAGCAAGAACACATGGGTTGTTATCTTTTTCTCTTTCCTCATGTAAGTATAAAACTAATTTTGAGAATGAATGAAAAGGCTAGGCATTTTTGGGCCAAATATCTTCTTCTTCTTTCTTTGAGAAACTCCATTGTTGAATGTTTTGAGCCGTCTTTCAGAGTTATTTCGACGTTATAACTCACTGAGCTGCTTAGGTGAAATCTCTCGGATTGATTAGGTGGTATCAAATTAGCATCCAGAGCCAGGTTGAGGTAGAGCTAATCCAAGATGGTAGATGGAAGATCGTTGAGCTGCGCAAGGATGTAGATGGATTGAAAACTACTACTGACTGTTTGAAGACTATCACTGAAAGGACTGAGAAATTGATTGAAGACTTGAGGAACTTAATCCTCAACTTGACTTCTTTTGTGCCAAATAATCGGAATCAGGTTAACACAAATGGTCAAGGGACATCAGGAGAAATGGCGGGTGAATCTCACCTATAGAAGGAACAGAATGAATGGAAAGGATATCAAATTCCTACTAAGTGCTCGAGGATGGAGTTTCCCAAATTTTGTGGGGAAGTTCTAAGGGGATGGATGTATCGTCGTGAGCAATTCTTTAAGGTGGATGACATCCCATCTGAAGCCAAGGTAAAACTGGCTGCATTGCACTTAGAAGGTAAGGCCTTACAGTGGCACCAGATCTTCATGCAGACGCATTTAACTAGGGAACTACCAAATTGGGAGGAGTATGTAAGAGCACTCAGTGATGGATTTGGAGTGTTTCTCTATGATGATCCTATGGTTGAACTAATGAATCTCAAACAAATAGGTAACATTCAAGAGTATTTAGACAAATTTGATTAGATTATGAATTGTGTGGAACTGTCTTAAACATATGCTATTAGTTATTTTTTAGGAGGAATTAAGTGTGAAATTGTTTTTCCAGTAAGCATGTTCAAACCTAAAACCTTACAGAAAACTATAAGCTTAGCCAAACTACAAGAGCAAACCAATAACCTTACTGCAAAAAGAGGGAATCAAACCTTTGACACTAACAGAAACAATTTCCAGCCTCTTAAACCACCTTATACTGCCAGCCATTCTAAACTCAACTCTAACACCTTCTCACCTTCTAACATTAATCCCACCACCAACACTTACACCAACAGACCGAACACCACTTGAAATAGAAACTCTACATTAACGATCCCTTCTAGAAGACCAAGTCCACAGGAGATGGATGAAAAAGATCAAAGGGGCTTTGTTTTTGGTGTGATGAAAAATTCACCTTGGGGCATGTGTATAGCAAAAGGAGACAGTTGTATATAATGTAACTACCTGGAAATTACTGTGAAGGGAGAGAGGGTAGGACAAGTGGAAGACCTGGAGGAGAGTAAGGAGGAAGAATCAGTATAGATAGAGACCACACCGAATTATCATGTGTCAATGAATAGTATGACCGGCATCCATGACATCAGAACTATGAGGGTGAATGGCTTCTCACAAGGCAAATTAATACATGTCCTCATTGATATAGAAAGCACACACAACTTCCTGGATTTACAGACTACTAATAAATTAGGATGCAAACTAGAACCGACCACTCATTTTCCAGTAGCAGTGGCTGATGGGAATAAGATTTATGGCTCTTATGTGTGTAAGGGATTTTTATGGAGGATGCAAGTGGTCTAGTTTATCACTGACATGATGATTTTACCATTATGGGAGGTGTGATGTAGTGTTGGGAGTTCAATGGTTGGTAACTCTAGGAGATATAAAGTGGAACTTTAACCAATTAAGGATGGATTTACAATGAAAGGACAAAAAGTAGCATTGAGGGGTATGCAGCCAGCATCTATTAAACTGATTGGAACCAAGTAGATAGATAAGTTACTGCACAAACCTAGACAATTTTCTCTGATGTGTGTCAGTTTGCTTAGTAAAAGAGATGATAACAATGTTACACTGAATGTTATGGATACTAAAAAAGTGGACCAACGGGGTAGTGAGGGGCTAAAGTCCTTGTTGATGGAGTTCAATGATATTTTTGAAGAACCAACATCCTTGCCACCCCATAGGAACCATGAACACTGGATCAACCTTAAGGAAGGAGCCAATCCTGTGAATGTCCCACCTTACAGATATCCAATAACTCAAAAGACTGAGATTGAGAAAATAGTTCAAGAACTATTGGATGCAAGTATCATCAAGGATATCATAAGTCCATACTCATCACCAGTAGTGTTAGTAAAAAAGAATGATAGAAGTTTGAGAATGTGTATTGACTATAGGGAGCTTAACAAGTATACTATACAAGATAAGTTTCCAATCTCTTTAATTGAAGAGCTATTAGATAAATTGAAGGGAGCCAGATTTTTCTCAAAATTGGACCTTAGATCTGGTTACCATCAAATAAGAATGGAAGAGAGGGATATTGAAAAAACTGCTTTTAGAACTCACCATGGGCATTATGAATTCATGGTTATGTCATTTGGTCTCACCAATGCACCATCTACTTTCCAAAGTCTTATGAACAAGGTTTTCCAACACTTTCTAAGGAAGTTTGTTTTGGTCTTTCTTGATGATATCCTAGTATACAACATGAACTGGGAAGAGCACTTGAAAGACTTGAGAGCAGCTTTTCTATTATTAAGGAAACATAGGTTGTTTGTTAAAAAAAGCAAATGTTTGTTTGGGAGCAAGAAAGTGGAATATCTGGGACACATTATAACTAGCGAAGGGGTAGCAACTAACCCCAATAAAATCAAAGCCGTGGTGGAATGGCTCCTTCCAAGAACATCAAAGGAATTGAGGGGGTTTCTTGGTCTAACTGGTTACTATAGAAGATTCATAAAGGGATATGGACAGATTGCTAAGCCACCAACTGATTTATTAAGGAAGGATAACTTTAAATGGAATGATTTGGCTACTCAGGCATTTGAGCAATTAAAAAGAACCATGTTAGAAGCACTAGTACTTACCTTACCAGATTTCAGTTAAGAATTTGTCATTGAAACTAATGCCTCTGGATTTGGATTAGGAGTTGTGTTAATGCGGAATGGGAAACCTGTGGCTTACATAAGTAAAGCCCTGGGATCAAGGAATAGAGCATTGTCCACTTATGAGAAGAAAATGCTTGCTATTGTAACTGCAGTTCAGAAATGGAGACCATACTTGATAGGGAACCACTTTGTGATTAGGACTGATCATCAAAGTCTTAAATACCTTATGGAGCAAAGGATCTCAACACCCAGTCAATAGAAATGGCTGGCCAAATTAATGGGTATGATTATAGTATTATGTATAAAAAGAGCATAGAAAGTATTGCAGCTGATGCTCTATCCACATTGCCTTTCAAAGACTTATCTGAGATAAGTTCTTCTTCACTCACTCTCACTGTGGTCACTACTGATTTGTTACAAAGGATTAAGGCTAATTGGCAAACAGATAGCAAGATCCAGAAGCTGATCCACAAAATTGAAAAAAAATCCAACTTCAAAACCACATTACCCTTGGAAGAATGGTTTGATTACTAGAAAGGGAAAATTAGTAGTGGGAAATGATGTCACTTTGAGAAGGAAAATCTTGCAATACTTCCATGATAGTCCTATGGGGGGTCACTCAGGCATTCACAATACTTTACAAAGGATCAAACAACCATTATATTAATTGGAAGGGCATTAAAAGAGATGTATATCAATGGGTACGGGATAGTGTTGTTTGTCAAGCTAACAAGGGTGAAAATGTGGCAAATCCAGAACTTCTTCAACCTTTACCAATCCCTGATAAGATATGGGAAGATGTGTCTATGAATTTCATTGGAGGGCTTCCCAAGTCAAATGGCATGGATACACTCATGGTGGTGGTTGACAGACTAAGCAAGTATGCTCACTTCATGGTCTTACAGCACCCATATATAGCTCTTAGTGTAGCTCAATTATTCATGGACCACATATTTAGGCTTCACGGCATGCCTAAATCCATAGTTAATGACAGAGACACTATATTTCTCAGCAAGTTTTAGACAAAGTTTTTTAAACTACAAGGAGTCAAACTGAAAACATCTACTGCTTATCACCCCAAGACAGATGGGCAGACTAATGTGGTTAATAGGTGCTTAGAGGGTTATCTGAGATGTATTACTGGGGGGAGACCTAAGGAGTGGTCACATTGGTTATCATTGGCTGAGTTTTGGTATAAAACCTCTTATCATTCTTCTACTGGAGTCAAACTGAAAACATCTACTGCTTATCACCCCCAGACAGATGGGCAGACTAATGTGGTTAATAGGTGCTTAGTGGGTTATCTGAGATGTATTACTGGGGAGAGACCTAAGGAGTGGTCACATTGATTACCATTGACTTCAGGTGTGGACATGGTGGACCGCAATTTACAGCATAGAGAGGCAACTATCAGAGCACCTTACTCTTGCCTAAGATAAGATGAAATCTCAGGCTGACAAACACAGAATTGAAAGAGAGTTCCAAGTTAATGATTGGTTATTTGTGAAGTTACTGCCGTATAAACAAACGTCACTAACCCTCACTCTTACCACAAACTAGCTCCCAGATACTTCGGTCCTTTCAAGATTTTACAGAAGATTGGCAGAGTGGCTAATACCTTAGTTCTACATGAAAACAGCAAGATACACTCAACTTTTCATGTTTCTCAGTTAAAGAAGAAGCTTGGTTCCCATCAATGCCACCCTCACTTACCTATATCACTTACTGCAGATGGACATTTGGTACTTGAACCTGAAAAAATTCTTGACAGGAGGTTAGCTAAAAAGAATCATAGGGCCATCACTCAGGTGTTGGTGAAGTGGTTTAACGTGGCTGAGGAAGACAATACTTGGGAAAATCTTCATGAATTACATGCCAAATTTCCTCATTTCAATCCTTGAGGACAAGGATTGTTTTGAGGGGGAGGCAATGATACATTCTATCTCTATTTCTGCTTGTTTTAATTTCTTATGCAAAAAACATAAAAAAAAACAGGTATAAAAACGTACAAAAAAGAAGGAGCAACTTTGAAGCACAGTCAGCGAAATCTTAAGTGAAGGAAGTGGGTCCAGACACGGGAGCGCTTCTTATTGGTCCAGCTGGTACAAGTCATCAAGCAGACAACAGGGATGAAGCACGCAAAACTTAGCAAGAAACTCCACAACTATACTACATTTATTACGTTTTTTATAGGTCAAGTCAATTAGGGTTTAGAAGTCAAAGTTAGGGTTAAAAATCAATTAAGAGTAATTAATTAATATTACGCCTTTTATATGGTTTAGTTAGGGTTTTTGGATATGCTAGCAATTCAGTTAAATGTCAGAATATTCCTTTTGCATTCAGCAAGAACGCATGGGTTGTTATCTGTTTTCTCTTTCCTCATGTAAGTATAAAACCATTTTTGAGAATTAAAACCATTTTTGAGAATGAATGAAAAGGCTAGGCAGCTAAGTATCTTCTTTTTTTCTTTCTCTGAGAAACTCCATTGTTGAGTGTTTTGAGGTGTCTTTCAGAGTTATTTCGACATCATAACTCTCTGAGCTAATTAGGTGAAGTCTCGCGGATTGATTAGGTCGTATCAAAAGTACTTCGGGAGAATACTTCCCAATTGCACCAATTCATCAACTCGTGCTACTGATGTTCATTTCTTCAAGGATACTAGCTCTACTTGTTATCACTCTTTTACGACACTAATCTTGAAGTTGTACCCTAAGACAAACAAAGATAATTATTTAAAAACTGTTTATAATGTTGATAGAGAATGCTTGAATCCGTGCATCCTGTAGGTGTCCCATGAATCATGCAATCATAATCCTCCATACAGGGTTGACGCTCTAGCGCTCTGAGCTTGCTCTCGCGATTTAAGTACGAGAGCTTTGCTATACTACGCTCTTAAAGTTCTTAATTCTGGCATTTAAAATTGATGGACCACACTTGAAGAAATAACAATAATTATTCACTAATAGCTGATATTTTTATACATTCAATGAAAATTCTTTCATTAGTCAAAATAAATAAAAAGGGTTGCTCTTGAAATAAGACAGAGCGAAACCACTGATATAAATTTTGTAGAAATACAAAAATCATAACTTGACGTTGAATTTCAATCTTTAGTATCCTTTTCTGTCAAGAGTTGGAGTCTGCATTTAAGATTATTCTATTAATCTTAGTCCTTTTCATTTCATCGTACTTAATAGTTTTTGAGCGTAATAAAAAAATAACATCATCTTATTTTTAAATTTCAAGTTAACAAACAATTATTTTAACATGAAGTAATCATATCAAACTAAGATCTAAGGATAATTTGGACAATTAACACACGCTCTAAGGCGCTCCCGCTCTCAAGTAATTTTATATTTTGATGCTCTTACGCTCGCGCTCTCGCATTCACTCCCGCCCTCGGTCTCTCGTTCCCGTTAAATGTGACTTAGCATATAATATGGTCTCTTTTTAGAAGCAAAATGAGTCTGTAAATTTGGAAGGTGTCTAACGGCTCTTTATCAAATAAGTATAGAGGTTTGTGATGCAAAACAAGAAAGAGAAGACACTGTAGATTATAAGTTCTAATTATTAAACTAAATAAGTAATTTTGTTGAAAGAATCAAAATGATTCTGTAAATTTGGAAGGTGTCTAACGGCTCTTTATCAAATAGGTTTTTGAAGCGAAACAAGAAAGAGAAGACACTGTAGATTATAAGTTCTAATTATTAAACTAGATAAGAAATTTTAATGAATAAATCGTATTTTTTGTTCCCGTTACTTTGCTCTTTTTCAATTTTTGCCTTATTTTATATGGGTTTTAACAGTTAGTCTTATAACTTTCAAAATATATCGCATTTAGTCTAATTAAAATGTCCGTTCAAATTTTAACAGTCAAAATCATATGCTCAATTAGTCAACATTTTTGATAGATTTTTTGGGAGAATTTGAGCGTGAATGACACTCATACACGAATTCTATTCAATATTACATGTCACTCACGCACGAACTCTCCCCAAGTAAAAATGTTGATTAACAGAGCATATGGCTCGGAATGTTAAAATTTTGATGTAAATTTTGATTGTGACTAAATACGAAATTTTTTGAAAGTTGGAATAAATGTGAGAAATCGACAAATCATGGGACAAAAATTGAAACGGGGCAAAGTGATGAGATGAAAAATGTGATTTCCTCAATATTGTTAAAGGCTCTACTAAACTACATAAGAAATAAGAAATTTACTTTCCAATTTTCATTTATACAAGTCAATGTGAAATTTGATTAATATGGCTGATTAAATGATAAACGTTATTTATTCTGGCTATAAAAGATATAGTTTGAGACTTTGATAGGTACTTCAATATCCGAAGGTTTTTCAGTCCCATTGGGCTTTAGGAAATTATAATGAAAGAAAAATAGAAATTTGTGAATACGTACGGAACTCGATCACGATCTATGGTACGTATAAGTGCCTTGTTTAAATTGTCTTCTTTTTGTGCTTTCCAAGTGATTGTGAAAATAAAATTACGCGTCCAGATACGTTTGCTAAGATTAACCCATGAATTTTTTTCTTGATTTTGCAAATTAAACAAATAGGTGGGACTTGTAGTGAGTTTCTTGCGCTAGTAGAAGTTTAAATTTTAGTAACTTTTGCTTGCCTGGACTAAAGTAATAGATTGACTTGCAAGTCCAAGAGTCCAAACAAATTAATATTTACCAATATTATATAAATATGCAAGCGTGTAAACAGCCCACTTAATTCAAACAGCAAAAATAATAGACAAGAGGGCTGGAGAACAAGGCCTGCTGTATATTCTACATTGGGTTTTGGGTATATCTTGTGCAGTGTTAATCAAGTTTCTATGTTTTTTTCTTTTAGATAATTAAAATTTATGGGTCATAGTAAACGAGTTACTCGTGATTCCAGTAATTTCTTGCAAGCAAATGTTGAGGATCAATTTTGATTGTTTTAGGAAAAACAAATAGATATATGTATACATTCTTATGGTGCATAAACGGGAAAATTACACTTTTCGTCCCTGAAGTTGAAGCCAAAAACACATTTGGTCCCTCATGTTTCAGCCTCAACACATTTGGTCCCTCAACTTACAAATTTCGAACAAATGTGGTCCCTGCCGTCAATTTACCGTTAGAACTAACGGAATCCGCACTGTTCATCATCTTCCCCAACTCTAAAATTCGATTTCAAACTTTAAATTATGATATCTCACTCATTTCAAGTCCATTTTTAACGAATCTTATATGGTTAGAATCGTCTCAACGAGTAGAATCCATCCATGTAAGTTTTGTCCCAAAATACGCTGATTCTATTGACCCGAACCGCACAAATCCGAAAAAATCCGTTTTTTGAATTAGCCTATTTTGGGACAAAACTTACATGGATGGATTCTACTCGTTGAGACGATTCTAACCATATAAGATTCGTTAAAAATGGACTTGAAATGAGTGAGATATCATAATTTAAAGTTTGAAATCGGATTTTAGGGTTGGGTTAGTTGGAGAAGATGATGAACAGTGCAAATTTCATTAGTTCTAACGGTAAATTGACGGCAGGGACCACATTTGTTCAAAATTTGTAAGTTGAGGGACCAAATGTGTTGAGGTTGAAACATGAGGGACCAAATGTGTTTTTTGCTACAACTTCAGGGACGAAAACTGTAATTTTCCCGTGCATAAACACAAAGACGATAACACAAACACGGCACAATATGAAAGATGAACACTAAAATTCCAGAAAAATTTTAAATATAACACGACAGAGACATGATTGTCTAAATTAGTTTTTTAAATCTTTTGCCACCATTAATTATTTTTATTTAACTTTCAAAGTTAATTTGAGATATAATTTCTAATATTCAATTTTTCAATTATTTTAATTTTTTTATACGTTTTGATTTTTCTTAACTTCTAAAAATAATTTTGATTTTATTGTCTAGATTTGTTATACTTTTTTCTTATTTTTTTTTCTGAATTTTCTTTTTTTCAAAGTTTTTTATTTATTTGTTTCGTCAACGAAAAAAATTGCATTTATCTAAATCGCATATTCTTTTATTTTTTAATAACTTAGATAAAAAAATATCTGAATTAAAATATTAAAAAATTAAATTTAACTAAACTAAAAACTTGAAAGTATTTGAGTTAAACCCACAAATTAAAGGTTAATCTTACCTATACATGCAAAAATCCCAGATTGAAGGTTATTGTTCCCTCCATTTTAGCAAAATTTCCAAATTCAAGCAATTTTCCCACCAACTGACAATTACGGCTAATTTTGAATTTTTCAGTGAAATTCCCATTTTTTGAAATTTAGAGTATCCCAATTAACAGTAAACCAAAATATAGTACCAAAAAAACCTACTAACCAACTTGAGATACCAAAGTTGCAATTTGCCTCTTTAAATAAGCGTGGTCATACTTTTTTTCCTTAGTTACTTACAAGCCGTTTGCGTCAGTTAATCAGAAAATTTGTATTTTTCATACACTAAAGGAACAAGTGTTTTTTTGGGATTTTTTGCATTTGGAGGAAAAATTGCCTACGTAGCAAATCAAGCAAAAGGTCAAAGTTACCCCCAAAAGTCCCGTGTGTAGATAAACTTGAAAAAAAATTTATAAAAATATTGAAATTGTATACTTCAAACTTGTTTCTAGTTTAGAAATATTATAAACTATCAAACTAGTTGCAATTTTTGTTTAGCTATACTTATCTATCTTTATCGAGTGTGTTCTGTTTTATTTACCCTTTCCAATGTCTGTTCATATTTCCAAAATTCAATTTATGACAGATCAATATTTTTTTCCCAACTAGATTTCCTCTTAACATAAAAACATAACTTTAACAATATTGTAATCAAGCCAATCATCAGGAGTGGTAGATGTAATTTACCCTGAGAAGAAAGTCATAGTTTTTTTTTAATTAAATAGAAAGAGATACATATCAATTATTTTTAGACTATTATTTTGTCAAAAAATAATAATATAATTCTGAAATATAAATGTTTAAGAAAACAGAAAGTGAATTTTATTACATAGATTTTTTTTTTAATTTGAGGATATTTAATTTTTTTTATAACTCTTAAGTTTTGTGAAATATGAAAAGGATGAGATTGTTTTGAAACTTGACAAAAGCATGCGATGAGTGGAGTCCATGTTGTGTATGGGATTCCCTTTTTTTAAAAAAAATAAAATAAAATTTCCAGACACTTCAATTGGCATGATGTTGAATATGAGTCAGTCCCGGCGGAAACAATCTCATTTTTGGTAATATAGGATAAGTCGATTTTGCTTTTGGTACCACATTTTTACTCTTTCTCATATGTTTTTCTTCTCACTTTTGGTACATCTATTAGTCAATTAACGGAAATTAACATCTGCTTGCACATGTACGTTTGTTTTTTGCTCGGGGGATAAAATTGTTTGAGACTCACATTATGGGCGAAAAGCTGGTCAAATAGGTTTAAAAAAAAACAAAATAGGTATTTTTGAGACCAATTTTCGGGGGGTTTGCCCATTTGAGCTCTTCTCCAATTTATTTTTTTAATTTTTATAATTAGTTCTTCTCAGGGTAAATTACATCTACCACTCCTGATGATTGGCTTGATTACAATATTGTTAAAGTTATGTTTTTATGTTAAGAGGAAATCTACTTGGGAAAAGAATATTGATCTGTCATAAATTGAATTTTGGAAACATGAACAGACATTGGAGAGGGTAAATAAAACAGAACACACTCGATAAAGATAGATAAGTATAGCTAAACAAAAATTGCAACTAGTTTGATAGTTTATAATATTTCTAAACTAGAAACAAGTTTGAAGTATACAATTTCAATATTTTTATAAAAAAAAATTTCAAGTTTATCTACACACGGGACTTTTGGGGGTAACTTTGACCTTTTGCTGATTTGCTACGTAGGCAATTTTTCCTCTCTATCATGAATTTATGTTTGTCAAATATTATGCAGCTAGTAAGGCCAGATCCAATTTTGGTGGCAACAAAGCTCTTGACACGTAAAAAATTCATCGACACAGGAAAACAACTCAATGTGATTGCAGTCTCCTGGTTACAGTTTATGATACACGATTGGGTGGATTACATATATAATCAGGAAAGTCTTGTACAATATATATCAAGTCTTTGGTAATCTCTAGATCCTCATATAATTAACTTAAAACTGACTTTACTTACCAATGAATCATGACAATTGTCCCATGATTTTTATGATTGGAAACTCATCTTGATTGAACTTCTAGACATAGAAGTCTATACGTAATATGTTTATAGTTGATGTGTCATGAATTTTTGGAAAAAATCACATCCCTTGAAATCCACTAGTATATTGAAAGTTTTAAATATGAGTTGCTTTTGGATTTTTTCTTCTTCTTGCACTATTATGAGATAATCGGTGAGGTGCATTTTCAACAAATACGCACTTGATATATCTAGAAATACTTTCCAAAAACTCCATATATATATATATATTATAAAGTCAATCTCATAGACACGTATCACGTCCGAACTAGAACCAACTTTTTTTTTTTTGAACTAGAATTTATAAGAATAATCCCACCAAACGTATTTTTGTGTCTATTTCTTTCAACACGTGAATGTGCGTGATGCATGGAAATTGAAATCAATCAGTTTACACAGAAATTATAAATTTTGGTTTTACTTATAAATAGTTTCTTAGACTTAGTGCATGTCTTACTAATTTCTTAAGTTACATGGATTGCAAGCTGTTTGTTTGGCATTTTGTAGTTATCATTTAAGATTTTAATATATATGGTAAATCGTAATCCGTAATAGTTTATTTGTATTTTTTTAACTTTTGATATATATGATGTTCATATGTTAGATTGAACTCGCGGCATCTACCGAAGTTGGGGGTCAATGCCCTCTCAAGTCCTTTAAGTTCTATGTCACAGCTTTATCGTTAAAACCCCCTAATTTACCCAATTACCCAACTTTCAAATTCAACCGTCCGATTCACAAAGTAAAAGAAGGCCATCAGATCAAACAAAGCCAAAACGCTGCCGTTCAACTTAGGTGTTGGCCACAGCAGAAGAAGCCAAGTCAGCTACCAAACGCCGTCGTTTCTACAACTGAAGAAGAGATATCCAGCGTCCAAGCTCCCTTCGATCCAACGGTCATCAATGGCCCCAGCTCCACTCGCTCTGACATCAACAAACAGCAGAACAATTAACAGATTTAGCAGCCACGTGGTTAACAAATTTAGCAGGAGAATCTTATCTTTTATTTTAGTTTTATTTTAAATATTATCTTTTTTTCCAAGTTTCAATTCGGTTAAGAAGTTGCTATAAATAGCCTAATGTATCACGAGAAAAGGGATTTTTTATGAATAGAAATTCTGAATTCTTCTCCCAATTTCAGTCTCTACATTCTTGTCTTTTCTTCTTCTTCAATTCCCAATCTCCAAAACATAATTCTATAAGCGGTTCCTTACATTTGGTATCCAGAGCCGTCGATTCTCCGGACGGTGAAGGGCACAAAACATGGCAGAATCTACACGATTTAAGGATGTACTCGATGCACAAAAGAAGCAAGAACTCTTACTGCTGGAGGAAAGAGCACAGAGGCAAACCAGTGAAGCTTTTTTCCATGATCAGATTGAGCACATCTCTCACGTTCAGAAAGATATCCAACTCACAATGGATAATAATCACAAAATGCTCCAACAACAGCTCCAACACATGGTGGAGCAGATGCAAGCCTACAACAGGAACAAATCTGTTCTTGGAGAAGGTTTACATGCACCACTTGAAAGGGGTTCGACTTCACACCAACCTGATCTTCCACAAACCCACACAGAAACCACCAACCACCATAATACCACCTGCCCTTTTCCCCGAGTTGAATTCCCAAAATTTGATGGTGAAAACCCCAGGGCTTGGATCATGAAAAGTAACAGATACTTCCAGGTCATAGCCAATATCCCAGAGGATCAAAAGGTTCCATTAAGTTCTGTCCACCTAGAAGGCAAAGCAGAACTATGGTTCCAGAATTATATGGAAGGTATTGCACTACCCACTTGGCAAGAGTTCACCACAGCCATCCTAGAGAGATTTGATGACCATGATCCAGAGCTCATTGTAGGTGAGTTTAACAAATTGCATCAAACAGGGAGTGTTTCCTTTTATCTAGAAAAATTTGAAGAACTTAAATCTCACATGCTAAAATTTAACAAGGATTTACCAGAGGAATTCTTTTTGGCCAGTTTTATAAGTGGACTCAGGGATGATATAAGGGGGGGTGTTTTGTCCATGAAACCTCACACTTTTCACCAAGCTGTTGCTTTAGCCAAAAATCAAGAAACCACTGTGGAAGCTATTTTGAAAAGAGCCAACATAAGCCACAAACCATTTCAAACACCTAAACCCATTTTCAAACCACCAAATTATAATCCCAATAACCTGAACAGAAACCAAATCCTTCCACCTAAACCACCATATAAACCTCCTGCTGATACATCCCAAACTCCAAGAAAACTCTTAACAGCTGCTGAAATGAGGGCAAGAAGGGAAAAGAACTTATGCTATAATTGTGATGAGATATTCACAGTGGGGCATAGGTGTAAAAATAGACAACTCTTCTTAATGATGTCAGAAGAAGAGGAAAATGCCTACAGTCTGGACATCAATATCAATGATGATTCTGCTGAGGAAGTCTTGTTGGATGACATGACTGTGTCCCTGAATGCACTATCAGGGAACACAGATATGAATACCCTTAGAATAAGGGGTAGTTCCAACAACAGGGAGGTTCAGATCCTCATTGACAGTGGTAGTACCCACTGTTTTCTAGATGAGGAAACTGCCCACAAGCTCAATTGCAACCTAGAACCCACCACCCCCATGATGGTGAGTGTGGCTGATGAGGGCAAACTTGTAAGCAGAACAATTAGTCCAGATTTTTCATGGACCATACAAGGTCACAAATTCACTTACCCCATTAGACTGATTAAATTAGGAGGTTGTGATATGGTCTTAGGAGGTGATTGGCTCAGGCAAAACAACCCTGTTGAGTTTGATTACCATAAAATGAAAGTCACTATCTCAAGAAATGGGAAAAAGCTGACTATGAAAGCTATCACTGACACTGGGGAACTCCAAATGATTTCAGCCAGAGGGTTAAACAAATTTTTCAAAAAATCTGGATACAGTTTGATGGGCCAGCTTTTCTCTATAGCTGTCACCCCTCACACCACTAACACTACATCCCAAAATCCTGATTTACAACAACTCTTGGCTGCTTATAATGATGTGTTTCTTGAACCCACTGAGTTACCCCCTGATAGGTCAGTAGAGCATCAAATTACACTAATGCCACAAGCTGTACCAAAGAAGCAGTATCCTTACAGATACCCCTATGCTCAGAAAGCTGAGATTGAATCAATAGTTAAAGGGATGCTTGAAGCAGGGATTATCAGGCCTAGCTCAAGCCCCTTTGCCTCTCCAGTTTTACTAGTGAAAAAGAAAGATGGGAGTTGGAGGTTATGTATTGATTATAGATATCTTAATTCTTTAACTGTAAAACATAACTTCCCTATCCCCATCATAGATGAACTGTTAGATGAGCTTCATGATGCCAAATATTTCTCAAAAATTGACTTAAGGTCAGGCTATTTTCAGATTAAGATGAAAAGGGAAGATGTCTTTAAAACTAGTTTTGTAACTCACCAAGGTCACTATGAATTCTTAGTAATGCCATTTGGGCTTTGTAATGCCCCTTCTACTTTTCAAGCCTTGATGAACCACATTTTTGAAAAACATTTAAGAAAAACTGTTTTAGTCTTTTTTGATGATATATTGGTTTATAGTAAAACTTGGAGAGACCATTTGATTCATTTGGAACAGGTTCTGAGCTTACTTAGGCAGCACACTTTGTATGCCAAAATGAGTAAGTGCAGCTTTGGTCAGGAAGTCATTGAGTATCTTGGCCACTTAATCTCCAGTGAAGGAGTAGCCACTGATCCTTCAAAAATTGAAGGAATGGTGACATGGCCAATCCCTAAGTCTGTAAAGTCTCTAAGAGGGTTCTTAGGACTGACAGGCTACTATAGGAAATTCATTAGGAATTATGGAGTTATAAGCAAGCCCCTCACTGAATTGTTAAGAAAAAATGGGTTCAAATGGAATGAGGAAGCCACTAAAGCTTTTGAAACCCTCAAACAAGCCATGGTATCAGCCCCTGTTTTAGCCTTACCAGATTTTTCACAACCTTTCATCATTGAAACTGATGCTAGTGACAAGGGGGTGGGTGCTGTTCTAATGTAAAACAGGAGACCTATTGCCTTTCTCAGCAAGGCTCTAGGGATTAAGAATCAAGCACTTTCCATTTATGAAAAGGAGTTCCTAGCTGTGTTACTAGCAGTTACTAAGTGGAAGCACTATTTGCAAGGGCATCATTTCATTATTAAAACAGACCAGCAGAGTTTGAAACACATTCTGGATCAGAAAGTTGAATCTATTCTACAGCAAAAATGGGTGGCCAAACTGATGGGGTTAGACTATGAAGTACAATATAAGAAGGGGATAGAGAATAAGGTTGCTGATGCACTTTCCAGGAGAGAACACCATGACACCCACTGTGCAGCCATCACTATTTCTGTTCCCACATGGATTACAGAGGTCCAGAACAGCTACAAGGAGGATAGACAATATAGTGAAGTGATATTGGCCAAGTCAGTAGATCCTACCTCTTTTCCAGATTATTCACTACACTCTGGCTTATTGAGGAACCAAAATAGAGTTTGTATTGGCGATTGTGGGGAATTAAGACAGAAGATTATACAATCAATGCATGATTCTGCTTTGGGAGGACATTCAGGTATCACTGGTACTTATCACAGAATTAAATCCTTGTTTACATGGCCTGGTTTAAAAAATGATGTTATTAAATGGGTCAAATCTTGTGATGTTTGCCAAAAAAGTAAACACGAAAATGTGGCTTATCCAGGCCTGTTACAACCCCTCCCCATTCCTACACAAGCTTGGACCCACATCACAATGGACTTTATAGATGGATTACCATCTTCAGATGGTAAGGATTCTATATGGGTCATTGTGGATCGATTAACTAAGTATGCTCACTTCCTGTCCTTAAAACATCCTTACACTTCAGAAGTTTTGGCTAAAATTTTCTTTGACAATGTTTACAAACTGCATGGTCTTCCTGTTAGTATAGTCACTGATAGGGATAAGTTGTTCACTAGTCACTTTTGGAAATCACTTTTTAAGCTACTAGGTACATCACTAGACATGACATCTGCATATCATCCTCAATCTGATGGCCAATCAGAGCGAGTCAACCAGTGTCTAGAAACATACCTTAGGTGCATGTGTCATATGAAACCCAACCAATGGAATAGGTGGTTACCCTTAGCCGAGTTTTGGTATAATTCTAACTATCATTCCAGCCTCAAAATCACTCCCTTTCAAGCCCTTTATGGCTTCTCTCCATCACAGCTCACACTAGGTCCCTACACACACACACACAACACGGATGCATCAAACATGATACAGGAACGCAACAAGATCAATCAACTTTTGAAAGACAACTTGGAACAAGCACAACAACGCATGAAGCATTACGCGGACAAAGGCAGAACAGAAAGAACTTTCAATGAAGGAGACCAAGTTTACCTTAAATTACAACCGTACAGGCAGAATTCAATATCAATGCGCAAACATCTCAAGCTCGCACCCAAATACTACGGACCATTCACCATCCTCAAGAAAATAGGACTAGTAGCTTACCGACTCCAGTTACCATCCAGCAGCCAGATTCATCCCGTCTTTCACGTCTCACTATTGAAGAAGAAGATTGGCAACCGTCACTCACCATCCACCCAGCTCCCTACAGCAAACGCAGAAGGCCAATTCCAGATTTATCCTATTGCTGTTCTATCCAAAAGACTCATACCTCGCAACAATACCGCCATTTCTCAAATTCTCATCCAGTGGGCTTACTCCGGACCAGAAGATGCCACTTGGGAGGATTATTCATACATTCGCAAGAAATTTCCACATTTTGATCCTTGGGGACAAGGATCCAGTAAACAGGGGGGGTAATGTCACAGCTTTATCGTTAAAACCCCCTAATTTACCCAATTACCCAACTTTCAAATTCAACCGTCCGATTCACAAAGTAAAAGAAGGCCATCAGATCAAACAAAGCCAAAACGCTGCCGTTCAACTTAGGTGTTGGCCACAGCAGAAGAAGCCAAGTCAGCTACCAAACGCCGTCGTTTCTACAACTGAAGAAGAGATATCCAGCGTCCAAGCTCCCTTCGATCCAACGGTCATCAATGGCCCCAGCTCCACTCGCTCTGACATCAACAAACAGCAGAACAATTAACAGATTTAGCAGCCACGTGGTTAACAAATTTAGCAGGAGAATCTTATCTTTTATTTTAGTTTTATTTTAAATATTATCTTTTTTTCCAAGTTTCAATTCGGTTAAGAAGTTGCTATAAATAGCCTAATGTATCACGAGAAAAGGGATTTTTTATGAATAGAAATTCTGAATTCTTCTCCCAATTTCAGTCTCTACATTCTTGTCTTTTCTTCTTCTTCAATTCCCAATCTCCAAAACATAATTCTATAAGCGGTTCCTTACATTCTACAAGTCCAAAGACATTGAAACAAATTACGGTTATTCTGGAATTAAGAGTGGTTACTTGAATCGCCGGATAGCGTGGTGGTAAGTTTAGTGTTCATCTATCATTTGCTCCACAGAAAGTATACATTAGCACGTAGGATAAGTGTTTCCATTTATAAGGGGTTGTATAATTTTCTGTTCTCGATCTAAATGTATGCAATTTGTTATTTATTAGTCCTTAATCATTTACCATCCCTTCATGATTTAGAAGTATAGTCGATAAAACCAAAATAAATTAATCAACTACTCAAATATTCAGGAAAAATACATGAAAGGGAAAAATGAGATAACCTTAATAATGTCATCGCACCATGGCATGTGAATTATAGTATTGCTCCCGATTTATATATTGGCTTGCAGCACATAATATGTAATATAACATCTTCGAGGAAAATTTTAGTTCTGGTCTGATTTGGCTAAAGATGTAATTTACAAATTAAGTGGGCATATAATGTAATTCACTTGTCACAATTAAACACATGTGATCGAGCACTTGTTCTGTGTTGGATTCAGCCAAATTGATCTGGACTAGTCTAGTTAGTGTTTTTCTGAAATGACATGGGCTAGAATCGATTCAAACAGCACCAAAACATGTGGGTTAATTAAAGCTGGTCTTAACTTCAATTTTTCAAAAGGAAAAATGTAAAGAGTTCAATTGAGCAATCGGGTTCTACTTCGGAATTTTATATATGCATGGCAACAAAACCGCATCCGACCCTAATATATACATACATATGTATATTATAAATACAGTATGTTACATCAATGCCTAAAATTAATTAATTATAGTTATTAATACCTCAAGTAAAAATGTCTCATTTTCTACATAAATTACAAAAGAAAAAAATCTAAGGCATAATTATATATCGTACCTTGTGAAGGGATTGGAGTGCCCTATATGGGCCGGAATGATAAAGAATTATTGCAGAAAGTAAGGACTTTCAAAGATGGAAAGCTCAAGATTTCAGGAGATGGCCTTCTTCTTGTTAACGAAGACGGGATTGCGATATCTGGCGATGTTCGTAACTCCTGGGCTGGTCTCTTAGCATTGCAATCCCTCTTTGTCAAGGAACACAATGCAATATGTGATGCATTAAAGGTGTCATATACATTCAAACCCTTTTAATTTTAAATCTGAATCCTTCGTTCAGATCCTCGATTTGAAAGTAATATTTCATCTTAACTTTCACTTCTCACGTACACGTAAAAAAATACATTTTTAAATTGCTTAATTTGTGTGATTTTGTAGGAGTACCCTAGTTTGGAAGATGAAGAATCGGCTGTAATTGCGAAAATCCAAACAATTGATTGGACTGTTCAACTTCTTAAAACTGACACTTTGCTCGCTGGACTTTGCTCCAATTGGTAAATTCACCTACACAAATTTTTAAGATCGACTTTTCTTAATATAAAACGAACCATCTTTTATGGCATATGAGTGGGAGTTTTGTATTTAGATTAGAGAGATCGAGAAAGGTCTTATAAAAATACTTTTATATATAATACTTAATTAAAATCAAGAAATTATTTCAAATAAATTATACTATGTAAAAAGTGTTGGAAATCAGGATGTAAATAAAGTACGTGTGACGTACTTACGGTAACAAATTCGAATAACACGTGTGCATTTCGAATTTCTCTAATCCGAGTTTGGACGAATGAGAAATTAAATGTTGAAGTTGTGGTTTGAAATCTGTGGGTTTACCGTGAATTTCTTCTGATCCAACCGTGTAAAACGAGGAGGAATTAAAGATACTACCCATTACGATCGATGGCCACGATCGTACGAGCTGTATTTTAACATTACATGTGAGCCATTAATGATTTATATGAGTCATTGATCACATCACATGTGAGTCATTGATCATATCACATGTGAGTCATTGATCATATCACATATGAGTCATTAAAGTGAGTTTAATGACTCTTATGCCCCTCTTTATCCCTATATAAACCCCCCTTGGGTATTCATTTTCTTAAGAGCGAATAACAATTCCTCTTCATTCATATTCATTCTTTGAGTTTTGTTATTCCGGGAATAATGAAATCAAGAGTTGAATTATGTTATTATTGAGAGTTCGAAACAGGATTTCGTTCGTGGGTCTCAGTTTTGAAGTGGTTCAATCCCGAGAAAAATCGTTGTATCTTGGGACACAAATTGCAGGAACCCGTACCACCAATAGCAGGGCTATAGCGGGGCAATATTGTGTTAAGGATAAAGAGTTCAACTCTCGCCTCGATTCAGATTTTGCATATCCATTTTATCACAATCAAATTATTCATTTTAACCAACAAACTTAACACAATATTATTCAAATTTGATGTGAGTAAAATGGATCAAATCTGGATAACTCGATTTGATGCCAAAAATCTGGATTTTGATAATTTGGAATCAGGTTTGGGGCTGGAAAATCGAGAGAGAAAGATCCGATTTGTTTGGAACAAAGATTTGGAAAAATCTGAAATTTTGTGATTTGGAATCACAATAATTTGAACTAAAATCTGATTTTGATGTTCTTGGAATTTTTCGATTGGATCAAAATTCTGGAAATCTAAAAATCGAGATTTGAATCGGGTTGGACCCGGTTTGGTTGAATTGCCGTCGTGCAACACAACTAATTGTCGCTGGGTTTGAGACAGCAAATCTGCCGTGTGGTGGGGTTAGGTGTCGGTGAATTCACCGCCGTAACCCATCGCAGACGGTACTTGGGTGATGTTGCTGCCTCTGTTCGCCGGCGAAGCCATGAAAATGGCAGGTGCGATTTTCGAATCTCACGAAAAAGAAATTGCTCGGAGCGAATTTCTTGTGGCCCTCGAATCCCGTTAATGATGGGTCGCTTAGATGCCGAAGCTGGGTTGCCGCCGAAAATGGCGAATTTCTGGCAACGCGAGGATCGACGAATCTCGCTGAAAAATCCTCCCGGATCGGAGAATCTGGTGGAGTGATATCAATGGTGATGATAACTTTTTATTATATTAATACTAAAAGCTAAAGTAGTCATCATGGAAATGAATGCAAAAGTCTTAAAAGTGGCCGCCCATTACGGTAAAAGAGGTGCCTTTTGGCCTTTTGTTTTTCTTGTGGGCCAACACTTTTTAAATAATATATTAGTGGATGATGTAAGAATAAAAGTCACAAAAGCTCGGATGGGAAAAAAAAAAAGAGAGGCTTTTTGTTTTGTCTTTTATTTTGTTTTTATTTATTAATATATTAAAAGTGTTAAAGTAAAAAGCATTAAAGTAGCCGAAAAAGAAGACCGTTTGTTTAACGAGTCAAAAGGAATTAATATAAAATTAAAAAGCTAAAGTAGTCATCATGAAAAGGCATGAAAAAGAATTGCTAAATAGCCGTTCATTATGGAAAAGTTTTGCCTTTTGCTACTTTTATTTTTTGCTTTTTGCTTTTGCTTGTTTTATATTTATTAAATCATGTGTGGGCTCGGCCCAACATGAATGTAATCATTTTGGGATTGGGCTTGGTCCAATGACACCTATTTTAAATTAAATTGGGTTGGACCCAACATATTTAAGTTTAAAATGAGAGTGGGCTTTGGCCAAGGGATCTTAATTGAAATTAGTTTGGGTTGAACCCAACACCTATTTTAAATTAAATTGGGTTGAACCCAACATATTTAAGTTTAAAATGAGAGTGGGCTTGGGCCACTGAATTTCAATTGAATTAAATTGGGTTGGACCCAATTGACTAAATTAAATGGGATTTAATTTGGTAATTGATTAAATTGGATTTAATCATCCTATCAAAATTAAATTGGATTTAATTTTGTTGTAATCTTTTTGAGTTTGTCTATTAAATAAAATAGATTTATGTTAATATGACCAAAATGATGCGCTTGGAGCGCTGTTGCTCATCGCGGATAGCAACGTTAGATGTCCCAAATCGCATCGCCAGAATTTGTTGGTATTATTTATCCCAAAAAAAAATAATCTCGAGGAGATAAGGGGATTTAATCAATTCTGGTGTATCGCAGAATTGTGGGGGAAAGAGGTAATCCTCCAGCGAACTATGTTTTTAAAAGTAGCCATTGTTAGTTATAGTTGTAGTGTTATATTGTGCTATTAAATTCGTCTAGTTAATTCTGTCGAGGAGATTGGGTTTTAAGCGCGACCGTTGTGACGCCTCCAATCTTTCTTGGGAATTAAATCTAGTGTGGTTTTCTAGTACAATATTCACTCTCTATTTCTATAATTGGTGGAATATGACTCTGAGTTCCACAACAAGTGGTTAGAGCTCGGGTATTCTGAGTATACTCTGTGGTTGCAGTTTAATCTGATCTTCCACATCAGAAAAGTTTTACCTGGATATTTGACTTTGAAAATGTGGAGGTTTTGGAATACCGAAAATCCAAATGGTCAAGGACCATTGACTGCATATTGGATATGCACTTCATAGCGTATCTCGTACATAAAGTCAAGAAATTCTGATATTCATGACGGCAAAATCATGGAATATAGAATCGTTGTCTTTTCTCGAGGATACTAGATATCTGACACAAACGACTCTAAATCCACGAGTGGTTCTGGTTTACCATCGGTGGAGGAGCAGTGTCATTGAAATCATCTAAATGAACTTGTATAGATCATGTCAGAATTCATAGCTTTAGATAAAGTTGATGAAAAAGCTGAGTGACTACACAATATTTAGAAGAGAACCCAGGTTGGAATCTTGGACGTATAAGAGTAAAAACCAGGTTTTAACCAAGTTCCAAACCAAGTGCACATCTTACACTCCGGCTGATAAGCGGATGATGTTTATGGAAAACTTGATCACGTCACTTGTGGTTGGAATAGGTAAAGTGGTGTTGTGGATAAACTTGGACGTCGTCACTTTAAACTATACAGTTGTTGAGTGAGATCGGTCCTAATGTTTGTGGCACATATTCTCTGAAGAGAGAAACGTCTAGACGACGTGGTGTACGAAGTACACAACTTGGTCAAAAATACGAAGGATTTGACCATTGGAGTACAATCGAGAAAGTCGATCAAACATCCGATGGTGCGTCGTTCAAAGAATTTGATGCAAGTGTGGTAGTATTCACCATGGTCTAATGATATTTCCGAACGCCAAAATCATACTCTAAAGAAGATAATGATGCGTTGGATAAATTCAGAATTGTGGGGGACGTGGTCCTAGATAACTACATTCTGTACGAAGGTCCCACATAGTAGTAAGAGTAAGAATCTGCCTGAAAGATAGCAAGATTTCCTACAGTTACGTACAAATGTGGGGGCTATGGGTTAAGGTAAAAACACCCAAACCTTAACAAGGTTACAAGGCGTACTTGGTAGCCGAAGGGAACCTTCAAATGGTAGACCTTGATTTCGTCTTTTCATGTTTTCGGGAATGAGAATTAAATCCATAAAATATTCATCGTTGTTGCTAATTTGCATAACCATGAGGAAGTTCACATGGAACTAACCGAGGGGTATGTTGGGTCGGTATACGGACTCGAACATAGCTCCAAAGTAGTGGCATGAAATGTTTGACAAAATATTATGTTTTCAAACGACTTCATAATCAACAAGCGTGATACATGTGGTTTTAACAAAACACATAGCTCATAGTATGAAATTTCACCAAGGTTCAAAGCCAAAAGCTACCTTTTCTGGTGTGAAAGTTTGATATGTTGATTATGTAAGTAATCATGACTACTGAAAGGATGTTGAAAAAGAATTCGACATAAATGATATGGGTACGGTCCAAAGACTTGTCTTACTGAGACTATACTTGGAAAATTTAGTTTCCATAACAGTGCTCTTGTAAGAAAGTGACTAAAGATTTGGTTGAGAACCATGGTGAACCCATATTGAAATATGCACATATGCCCAATTTGATATATTGAGACAATAAGTCGGCAATAGCACGTGCATACAATTGCGACTGTTAGTTTGCAATAACAAAGGCATATAGTGGCATAAGTAATGGTAAGTCTAGACAGGCTTGTCGTAGGCACAATACCATTAAGCAGTTGATCTATGATGGCATTATCTCCACTGATCCTGGAGGATAAAGTAGATCCTTTGACGAAAGGACTTCCATAGAGATCAAATAGACTGCCTATCAAGAGGAATGGGGTTAAAGACTACAAATTAAGAATGGACACAGCGGTAACCCAACCATGTTGACTGGAGATCCCAAGATCATGGTTCAATGGGACAACTAAGTTGTGAAAATTCAGTATGGCACTTAGGAGTTTAACTCCAAACCCATTGCCTAGGATAAAGAAGTGCAACCTGCAAGTTGTAGCAAAGGTTAAGCTGGGCTTTTAATGATTCCTATACTGTCTAAATGAAGTGGAGTATGGCAGGATACTCTTAAATAGGAAGTCACCTATGTAAGTGTGAGGTGTAGGCCGCCTCAACATTGGGCAAAATGTAAACACTTATGAATCCAAGAGGGGGTGCCACGGCCAAAATGGACCCAACAGTGAGAACGAAATCTGTTCGAGAGACTACGGTGTGAATATCATTGTCTTGGTTTACACGAACGGCTGAACAATTCAAGACATCGCGTTCATTGGGCAGCCTAGTAAATCCGATGATATTTCACTAAGAAAGGTTCAAAGCCAAAAGCTACCTCTTCTGATGCTATAGTTTTTCACCCGAACTCTCAATGTGTCTGCATATGTTAATTTCATTCGTGTGGGGGATTGTTGGAAATCAGGATGTAAATAAAGTATGTGTGACGTACTTACGGTAACAAATTCGAATAACACGTGTGCATTTCGAATTTCTCTAATCCGAGTTTGGACGAATGAGAAATTAAATGTTGAAGTTGTGGTTTGAAATCTGTGGGTTTACCGTGAATTTCTTCTGATCCAACCGTGTAAAACGAGGAGGAATTAAAGATACTACCCATTACGATCGATGGCCACGATCGTACGAGCTGTATTTTAACATTACATGTGAGTCATTAATGATTTATATGAGTCATTGATCACATCACATGTGAGTCATTGATCATATCACATGTGAGTCATTGATCATATCACATATGAGTCATTAAAGTGAGTTTAATGACTCTTATGCCCCTCTTTATCCCTATATAAACCCCCCTTGGGTATTCATTTTCTTAAGAGCGAATAACAATTCCTCTTCATTCATATTCATTCTTTGAGTTTTGTTATTCCGGGAATAATGAAATCAAGAGTTGAATTATGTTATTATTGAGAGTTCGAAACAGGATTTCGTTCGTGGGTCTCAGTTTTGAAGTGGTTCAATCCCGAGAAAAATCGTTGTATCTTGGGACACAAATTGCAGGAATCCGTACCACCAATAGCAGGGCTATAGCGGGGCAATATTGTGTTAAGGATAAAGAGTTCAACTCTCGCCTCGATTCAGATTTTGCATATCCATTTTATCACAATCAAATTATTCATTTTAACCAACAAAAAGTAATATTACTCCCCCTAGTCTGTCTGTATCTCATAAAAATTGTCGTGTTTTACTTTCTACAAAAAATAACGAAGAATCAAAAGTATAGGCTATGTTTGTTTGAGTTTCCAGTTTACTTTTTCCACTCTCATTTTAATCTGAAAATGAAAATACACACTTTACACTATTTTTAATTGAAAATATTCTTATTTTCATTCTCATTTTTACGTTCCCAATAAATTTCAATCATTTTAGTAAAATTACATTTCACATCACTCATCTCACAATTTCTTTTTATCAATTTTCTCTCTCATCTCCTTTCAATTTTATAAACATTTCTCTCTCCTGTCCTTTAAATTTTTAAATCCAATACTGTTCATTTAATCATTATTTTTCAATCATTTCACACATCACAATCACCAGTTTCAACCATTTTTAAAAATACAGCCAAACACACTTACTTTTTTCACACAAAAATAAAAAAACTCATTCCCCTATACATTTTAGAAAATAACAATTGAAAATGAAATGAAAACACATCTAAACGAAGCCATCGCCTTTTGATATTCCAAAATCACCGGCCTTCTTTTATATTAAAAAAAAAACTAATTAAACTTCCCATTTAAGGAAACGTCATGGTGATTAGTTTAAGAAAATATGCTAATTGGATCATAATTTGAATCTTCAATCAAAGCGTACTATATAAGGCATTCTTGTAAATATTTTGCAAGCTGAATAATTTGACCTTACTGACCTTGCGCATATAACACAATTGGACATTTTCACCCTTTTACATTTTCGAATTTCTGGTTTAACAATTATATATCAAACATTAATCCTTCTTGGATTTGTGAGTTACAAAGGTATGGATTGCTGGGGAAGAAGTTTAAAGACACATTTGGACATGTCGGAATAACCTTATTGAGCGGTATCGTGGGTGCAAAGAAGCCTAATGATCATGGTGTACCATATTCATTGACTGAGGAATTCGTCAGCGTTTATAGGATGCACCCTCTCCTACCAGATTCTCTTCTCCTCAGAAATATACATGGTGCACCTGGACCAAACAAATCACCTCCCTTGGCTAAAGAGTATATATACGCCTCTTTTTTCACTTAACAAAAACATTACTTTATGATTTCACACGTAAATTAACCGAATACCGTGAAATTTCTACAAAATTTACAGAATTGATATGGCGGAGCTGGTTGGTAAGAAAGGAGTGGAGAACTTGTCAAAAATTGGATTCACAAGGCAAATGTTATCTATGGGCCATCAACCATGTGGTGCACTTGAGCTTTGGAATTATCCCATGTGGCTCAGGGACCTTATACCCGAAAACGTAGATGGTACTGGTCGCTCTGATCGAGTTGATTTAGCCACTCTGGAAAGTAAGTACATATATTAGTGTATGATTGTTTAATATGACACTACCAACTAATAAATAAAATCTTACATGACATGACACTGATCAGAAAACATCAATTGTGAAAACTTATTAACGGAAAAATAAGAGCGGGATAAGGTGCTACATTTTTTATCCTCCACAGATTTTCAATACATTCCTCCAAATTACAATTTCCCAAAATTTATTTTCGTAAAGCACTTAGTAATGGAACCAAGCAAAGCCTACACTTTTCATTAATTGCCAATTTGGCAAATCATTTGGGAAAGCTAATTAACATGAAATTTAAATGGGGTGCAGTTTATAGGGATAGAGAGAGGAGTATTCCACGATACAATGATTTTAGGAGAGGCATGCTGCTAATCCCAATCTCTAAATGGGAAGATTTTGTTGGGCGCAGCGAAGGTTTTGGGCACAAGATTTAACTTATTAAGATTCGGCAAGTCCCACCAACAAGTTGTTGACAAAAATAATACCCGAATGATATAACTATAATGCACACAAAATTTACATGGTTCGGCAAAATCCGCCTACGTCCACGAGAGTTTCAGTTCTTCCACTATGAGAGAAATTTATCGGTACAAAAATACACACTTGAGTTTATCGACAAACTCAAGAAAACCACTCTTGTACAACCACTCTCAAAGTTATATAGAACACTACTCTCAACCCTCCTTTGTATTGCCCCAAAAGAAAAAACCCCACAAGTGTTTCCCGTGTGGTACAATTTGTATCTACCACAAATTGCTTTCCCCAGTATACACTACACTTTTCCTAATATATACTACACTACACACACTTTGCTCTCTATGTTTTTCTCTCGATTTGGGATACCTGAAATGAGCAAATGAACCTGCTATTTATAGCACAATTTCTGCCGCCCAAAACTCTTCCCATTAGCCAAAGAAGCAAGTTGGCCATGCAACATATGTCATGCATGACATATCAAATATATATATTATAATTTTTGTGGAATACTCAACAATCTCCACCTCCACAAAAATTTACCGCAAACCAAATTACGGAATTCCATTGGCCTTCAATCAATTCTGCTGCACATGCCGAGAGGGACGACCTCGACCCATCCTCTCGTCCAGCAGGATTTCTTTCACACCCGTCTGTATCCTGGAAGTTTATTGGCTCGCTCCACTCCCAGTCATTCTTTGAGGTCACCAGACGATACAAGTTTTCATACTTCTCTCCTTTCATTAGGACCTTTCCGCCAAGTGTGATTTTCAGGACTCTACCTCCAGCTGAATACTCACAGCCCTCGGAGTCCAATTGGCTCATGGAAATTAGATTCCTTCGCATCTTTGGGACATATGCCACACCACCCAAAGTACGATCTACTCCATCAAACATCTTGATTTTCACCACTCCCATACCCATGACTCTACAAGTAGAACCATCGCCCAAGGACAAAGTACCTGTCCTCTTTTCTTGGAGCGAATCAAAATAATCTTTCCTGGAGCATACATGCATTACACATCCAGAATCTAAAATCCATCCATCCCGAGACGAAGTATCCATACGAGTAGAGACTGTGCCACTACAGCATCACCACCACTATTCTGACTAACATTGTCCCGAGCTCTATTAGGACAATTCCTTTTATAATGGCCTTCCTCGTGGCAATGGTAGCATCTCCTGCCCTTCCCCCCTGGCCTTTGAATCTGACCTGCTACTCGCAGATTCACCACCAGATGTCCTCCCGTTCGATTCATGCCCCGAGTAACCAACACAGACTCATGTCCCACCTCCTGGTTTGCCTTCCTTTGTTTTTCGTGAGACAAAAGTGATGTACTCACATACTCCAAGTCAAGTGTATCTTTCCCGTATAGCAACTTCGTTACTAGACAATCATATGAATCCGAGAGTGAGGTAAGAAGTAAAAGGGCTTTATTTTCTTCCTCGACTTTAACACCAACTTTTCGAAGTTAGTCCACCAGTCCGTTAAATTGGTTCATGTGATCCATTAGACTATCACCCTCCAGCATCTTGAGCCTATAGAGCTCCCGCTTTAGATGCAATTTTGTAGACAAAGATTTCCCGAGATACAAGTTCTCTAACTTTGCCCACAACTTTGGTGCCGAATCTTCAGAATCATCATCCACAACATTATTGATAATGTTGTCTGCAATACAAAGTCGAATCATGCTAACACAGCGCAATTCCAAATCTTTCCACCATGCACTTTCCATTTCCTTCGGCTTCGCCTCCTGTCCCTTCAACACCAATGCCAAGCGATGTTGAATTAGGAGGTCTTTCACCTTTCTCTGCCAAAGCGTGAAATTTCCTTTGCCATCAAATTGTTGCACGGAAAACATATTTGGCCTCGACGTGCCCTCCATCTTAATAAATAAATCTCAATTTATCAACCCGTAACGACCTGGCTCTGATACCACTTGTTGGGCGCAGCGGAGGTTTTGGGCCCGAAATTTAACTTATTAAGATTCGGCAAGTCCCACCAACAAGTTGATGACAAAAATAATACCCAAAGAATATAACTATAATGCACACAAGATTTACGTGGTTCGGCAAAATCCGCCTATGTCCACGAGAGTTTCCGTTCTTCCATTATGAGAGAAATTTACCGGTATAAAAATACACACTTGAGTTTATCGACAAACTCAAGAAAACCACTCTTGTACAACCACTCTCAAAGTCATATAGAACACTATTCTCAACCCCCCTTTGTATTGCCCCGAAAGAAAAAACCTCACAAATGTTCCCCGTGTAGTACAATTTGTATCTACCACAAATTGCTTTCCCCAGTATACACTACACTTTTCCTAATATATACTACACTACACACACTTTGCTCTCTATGTTTTTCTCTCGGTTTGGGATGCCTGAAATGAGCAAATGAACCTGCTATTTATAGCACAATTTCCGCCGCCCAAAACTCTTCCCATTGGCCAAAGAAGCAAGTTGGCCATGCAACATATGTCATGCATGACATAGTTCATATGTCATGCATGACATATCAAATATATATTATAATTTTTGTGGAATACTCAACAGATTTAACAGATGATAATGAAGTTGTGGAAACTCTTCGCCAAGTGTACAACGATGATGTTGAAGAGCTTGACCTTATGGTAGGGCTCATCGCAGAAAAGAAAATCAAAGGATTTTCCATCAGCGAAACTGCTCTTACCCTTTTCCTTGTCATGACCACCAGGTAACATTCTGATTTAGGTCAGATCCGGGGGGACCTTTCCTATCTCAGTCTGGGTCGAGTCGCACGACTATACTAGGTGAAAACTAGATTATAGACTGCACTTAGATGATATTAAGCTGCCTACGTACCTACTTGAGAATCAAGTCTAACGTAGTTCAAGAGAGAGATACGCTTCCAGTTGGAGAGTCATATTTGCGTATAGAGAGCCCAAATTTGTATATAGGGAACTTACTCTCAAGTTTATAATAGAAAATCAGATTGTGAACCCTTATTACTTGTTCTGAGATGATATTTATAGATGTTCATGTCGTACGGATATGATAGTGACAGTCGGGGCCCTAAGATCACACCACGTGTAGTTAATAGACGGTTCTGATCTCGGGTCTCACTTAAGGTTATGGGTCGACCCTATTGGGTCCATTTAAAAACACGTGGATCCTCCGAACCTAACGCCAGAGCATAACTTGTATTTGAAGAAGGTTGGACTTGTATTCACTTTCACCACTCACTAGACTCGTATTAATGACCGACTTGGGAGTTTTGGCGAGGTAAATCAACGTCACCAACAGGTTCGTGTACACGAACGACCCAGGACCCAAGCTTAGTATATCACATTCAAACTCGACACTAAATATACAATAATAGCATATAGATCGGATAATTTTAATTAGTCGTTTACTTCATTTGAGGACGAATGGAGAATTCTGCATATTGAGCAGGAGGTTGGAGGCGGATAGGTTTTTCACGAGCGATTTCAATGAAGAAGTGTACACGAAGAAAGGATTGGAATGGGTGAACACGACAGAAAGCTTGAAAGATGTGTTGGATCGTCATTACCTTGGAATGAGCGATAAGTGGATCAACTCCACCAGCGCTTTCACTGTGTGGGATGCACCTCCTGAGCCACACAATCCCATCCCACTTTATCTACGAGTTCCACATTACTGGAATAAGATACATTTGGTTTATATATATTTGATGGCTAAATCACGGTAAATATCCCATGGTTTTGTAATCACTAGATACAAAATAAATCATGAGACACTAATCGCACATTCAACCGTGCAATGTATATCAATCAAGTGTACGTTGGTATAATTGTATGTCATTTAATAAATTTGACTATTTACATAAAAGCAATATGATAATATAAGTAGATTTTAAGAAATGTTCTACTAATAATGCACAATAAATACCAAAGTGGAAATACTAAGGTTATGTTTGGTTATGTTTTGGGATGGTATTTTGGTGAGAATTATTGGTGAGAAATTTATGGGGACACGTGCGTGTTTGATGAAATTGTGTTTTATTTTATTTTGGGAGTTGGTTTTTTGGTATGTTTTTTTGGTGAGATAATCTTTGGTTTTGTTTTCAAGGGGAAGAAAAGTTATTGTAGCAGTCAAATCATGAAGCTTTTGTTTGTTAGAGAGGAGAGAGAAGAGAGAACACATAGAGAGGAGTGTAGGGACAAAGTATGTGTAGAAAGATGGAAAATAATTATTATGTTTTTTTTTTACCAAAAAAATAGTGTATTTTGGACCAAATATTTTGTGAACCAAACATGGTATGGAAACATAAACAAAGATTGGCTAAACAATTGAGAAAATTGCAAATTTAATCTCGTAACTACATGGGGTGGCAAAATTGATCTCGTTATTTGTGTCGCTGGCAATTTAGGTGCAACATCTTTGCAAAAGTAGCGAATTTAGTGCAAATTTAACCGAATTTAGTAAATTGGACGGAATGCCACGTAGCAAGCACATGGACCCCCAATTTGGGAATTTTCGGGCCACTATTGCTTATGTAGACTTAAGGAATGTGCCATATGGGATAATTGTGCCACATAGACACCATGTTGGAGGGAAAATGTGCCTATGTGGATTTTATCTAAATTCAATTATATTTTAAAATGCTACATGGAAAAAAATATATTAAAAATTATCTAAAAAATTCAAAATATTATAAAATTAATAATTTTTATGGAAAAAATATATTTCATATTTAAATAATTCCAATTCTTTTAAATAATGTTAGAACTGCTAAACTAGAAAAAGAAAGCAACATACAAATTTGTATGAAATCACAAATCTCTTATATTTAAAACTTTTATTATCGTTAAATTAATGTCAATTAAAGTTTCAAAAATAATATCTTAAGTTAATGTTTATATTTAATAAAATTATTGTTCATTAACAAAAATGAAATAATTTTACATTTAAATTTCTTATAATAAATTTGGTAAATGTAAAGATTTAATAATTAAAAAATAGATAATAGATTAGAATATATAAATTATTTATTAATATATTACATAATTCTAATAACTTTTATTAAATGAAAATATTTCATGCAAAAAAAAGAAAAAAGAAAACAGTCTTCTTCTACATCCCTCACCCCCCGGCCTTCCCCCCAAACCAACCCCCCAAACAAATGCTTCACCGCCTCTGCCCCGCCCTCCACACCTGCTCCAATCGTCAGAGACAGAAGACGAAACCGCTGTCTGCAACACAAACACACAAAGTGAAAAACACACACACTGAAAGCATACAAGGTGAGAAACAGGGCGGGGTGGGCACCGTCGCTGATGGGAGGCGGAGTTGGAGACGGATCTAGTTGTTAAAGACGATGGTTTTTGACTTTTTTGTTTTGTTTTTTTTCAAATGTTATTATTTATTAGAATTGTTTAAAACAAAATTTAAAAAAAATATTTTTTTATATTTATTTTCCCACTTGGGATTGTGTTTCCACTTGTTATTGAATATTTGACCACTTGGCAAAGTTGCCAAGTTGGATGTACACCTATGCACGCTTGTTGGAAAATAAAAATAAAAAAATCCCCAAATTGGGGGCCAAGCGCATAACATGTGGCATTTTCCAACCAAATTAAAAAAATTCGATTAAATTTGGACTAAATTCGCGAATTTTGGAAAGATGTTGTCTCTAAATTGCCAGTAGCACATATAAGGGACCAATTTTGCAACCCTCTTAGTTAAGGGGCTAAAGTTACAATTTTCTCCTAAACAATTTATCTTTATACTACAGTACAGTTGTACATTCAACTAACCTCATGTTTCGCTCAGTTAAAAGAAAAGATTCAAAACATAAAATGTAAAGTACTAGCGTCTGGAAAGGGAAAAAAATTCTAAATAATTTTTATGGTCTAGTGGTATTCACCTCCCATTTTATATGAGAAGTCTTGGATTCGAACACAGACTGCCACAAATTGTGGCTCTCCCCTCCTTTATGGAGATAGATAGAGTCTTGAAGGCTCCGGATTATAACTATCAACCCGGGTTTATCGATTTAGATATGTAGGGTATCCCTTCCTCTTGAATTATAATTATAACATAAGTGAGAAGAACTATTTTTCTTATCTTCCTTTTTTTATCAAGATATTCAAGTGGAAAGAAGCTCATGCATTATTCCCATGAGAAATTACCTGAGTTGGTCATGAGAGATTAATAGATGTCCATTTGGTAAACTTTGTTACTAACAAGAGGCAGACAGTCTGGGAGGATAGACCACAAATCAAGCCAATCCATAAACCCTGCATCACAAATCATAAACTCGTTCAATATATATCTGCGAAAAAAAATTATCAATATTTTCAAACTCGGACCCGTTAGGCTGGTTTAACCTGGCCTCAATGATGTATAAAATATAAAACGATACCTGTGCGTATAATTTAAGCCAGAAACACAGTAGGAGTGAAATCGGCATCCCAATCAGATAAAATGTTGCCAAGTTAACCCACAACCCGAAATGCTGCCAACCACATCCTCTCGTCACCCCTGGACATGTATCAATCAAGTTTATATACTCCATTCGTTTTATTTTTACGGGTTCACTTTGACACGATACAGTGTTTTAGATGAGAGTTCAAATTTATAGTAAGAATTGGTGGGATTTGGCTAGACAGAATAACTCCTAGGGTAAATTACACATAAAACAGATTATAATTTCACAATCTGTGCGTAAACACAAATTACGATTTCATGATCTGTTTTTGAGTTGTCATGGCCTAACAAAGGGCGTCATCTTGATAATTTTCAAAACTTCAAGGGGCTCATGGTAATTACCCAATAAATAAAGGAATGTGCATGTAATTATCCCTAATCCCTACCTGATAAGATCCCTTGAAGAAAATCACAGGATATAGATATCACAAGAAAGGGTGTCATTGTGGAAAATGCCTGCTTGATTACATCACTATCACTGAAAAATCCAGCCCAAATATTGTGTCCAAAAGCCATTGCTAAAACTACAGCAAGTGCAAGAAAAACAGTTAACTTGAGAGCCACAGTCATCGCATGCCTTGCTCGATCAGGATTTCTTGCTCCTAACTCGTTCGACACCCTCGTGCTGCATACGATTCAGGAATAAATTTAAGATGACTCTCGAGATGTCCTTAGTAAAGTAGATGGTGAAACATTTACGATATGTCCTTTTCAATCATATACATTACCTTGCTGCAGCACCGAGACCGTATGCAAACATGTAGCATATGGCCTGTGTATTTACACTGAAGAAATATAGATGAAACCCAAAACAATCAGCAAAAAGTACTTGAGGTTACGTTTGGATTGAACAAGCTGTAACTTAGGTTTTCAAATGACTTGATTAAAGATTAAATGAATTATAAATCCATGATAATATTTTATTTTATTTTATTTTTGGTGACAATCCATGATAATATATTAAATCCAAACAAGTAGTACTACAAAGGATTTGTTATTAAAGGTTTGAAATCCTAGCTCACCAAATTCATGAATCCAAGCGGTACTACCAAACAAGTAGTACTACGAAGGAAGGATTTCAAATGTCTCTAAATCAGGCTTATGTGAAATGGTGTATTTGAAATTTATTATAATAATTTAAAAAATAGCTCAAAATGAGTTCCAATCGATATGATTAGACATCAATTGCAACTTGAAATCATCCGAATAAGTTCAATGAGTTTATCGATGAATTTGAAATTTATGGCTGTCAAATCCTTTGATCCAAACACAACCTAAAAGAAGTGACGCTTACCACATTGCGATCAGTGAAGTATTTAATTTAGGGTTTGGCAGCAATCCAGCAAGCAAAACCAGTAGTTCAAACGCGCACTCCTCCAAACTGGTAAAATAACAAAGATGATTCTGCTAAATTGTTTATAGAGAAGATTAAATCATTGTAGTTATTGATTGAGAAATTCTAGCTCGGATCAGGTTTGGCAAGCCCCAAGGGCGATCCACTTGTGTCAGGGGCAGGGGGCAGTGCCCTCACTGAATTTTTTTTTATTATTAATATAGTCATATTTTTAAATTTTAATTTTTAAATTACATTAATGCCCCTCCCCCCTCCTCAATTTCAATTTCCATCTCACTCCCCCTCTCCCCCACCCCAATTTAAAAAAAATCATTTTTTTACCTTATAAATTTTTTTATATTTGAATTTCGCCCCCTCTAAAGATCAAAAAATATCACGTTTTCTCCCTTTATTTTGAGTTTGCTCCCCTCCTCCAAAACCCAAAATTCTGGATATAACGAAAAAGATATAAGAGTATAAAGTATGTCAAAAGTTGTAATTGGACCTAGTTCCTTATTACATTTTTCCCTATAAATATAACGTACCGTACCGCGGCAGGCAAGCCCCCCGCACCCCACTTAAATCCTTCGTCTATCCTGGCTCTATCGCTGGTACCCCACTGACCTAAAATCTTAGATCCGCCACTGACTTGTGTTGTAACTAATCACGTAACATGTCACTACAACAAAAAGTAATATTTGTGATAAAATTTGAAGTGACAATATTCAAATTATCACTAAATATACATAATTAGTGACAACAATTTTTGCTTTGTCACAATAAGAATTTTTAGTGACAAAAGTTTTTTTGAAGTTGTTACTATTAACAATTAGTGACACAAATAGAGTGATAATAATAATTGTTATCACTAAGTTGTCATAAAAGATGTGTCACTAATGGTTAATAGTGACAACAATTTCCTTGTCACTAATTATCAAAAATGACTATTTTTATATAAATTTTGCCATTATTAAACATATAAAATCTATTTTAGTGACAAAACAAAAGTTCTTATCACTAACAATTTATAATTATTGACAAGTTTGACATTGTTACTTTGACATTTTATCACAAATGTCTTATTTTTTTATAGTGTGTGTAATTCACTCACCCCGCCAGTGAATTACACTTAGGCTCTACCAAATCGGGTCTATGCTAGAATGTTCCTAATTGATCTTACTTCTATCTCTAAGGGTTTAGCTACAAGTATACGATTGAAACGTTAAATGAAACCGAGAACGTCAATAAATCGAAACTAAATTGAAACTATTTGCATTTATAAAAGAACACAAGAAGAAGTGCCTAACCACACCATGGCTGCAGAGGGTAGAGCCAGCTTCAAATTGTCAAAGACAAAACGGAACGACTCCAACGAAAACCCACTCCAAGTTTGCTCAAATCTTCTTGAACGAAGAACATAAATACTTAGTATAAGAACCGAGATCCACAATGAAGTAGAAGCCGCCAATGCAGCTCCCTTGAAACCAAGAAAAGTCCAATGGACTAAAACATAAGTGATGCCAATGTGGATGAATAGAGGTATTAACGAGCCCAAAACCAGTGGAAACACAATCGACTGCATCTGAAGAAACCGCAATATATTTTGCAAAAATCCGTATGCAAATAACCCCGGTATGAGATACTTCAAATAGAGACATGCTGCTTTAGATATAAAAGGATCTTGATGTAACTTTGTGAGGATGATATCAGAATGCCACCAGAGAATGGATACGAAGATGGTAAAAATGAACGATATAATGCACGATGCCTGTAGGTGTATCCCCAGCATGTTATATAGTTTTGCACCATATCCTTGCCCGCATAACGTCTCGAGTGCACCACTAAGGCCAACCTGTGTATGAAAGTGAATGAGTAATTACCAACAGTTTTATTCATGTAAATCTTAGTCAGTGACGTTGTCACGCGTTCTTCAATTTAACAACACATAAAGAGTTAACCTATGAAACATAAGCAGCAGATTCTGTAAAACAAACAAAATGACAAAATTCTTGACTTAACAGAACCTGAAAACACTAACAGAAGAAGTTGCAAAAACATAATCCTGCCCTTATTATTTTTATTTAAAAAAAGAAAAAGAATTCTTCAAAAAAATCAAAATTTTGAAAAGACAAAAAATGCTTACCCTCAAAATTATAGCTTCCACTTTCACGTGGCATATCCTGGGTTTAATTCCAGTTTGTCACAAATTGTGACTTTTTTCTCTTATTTGAAGTTTTATAGGATCTGTGTGACCCATGATTAAACAAATTTCGGTCCGATTTTATCGGGTCAGAATATCCCTTTCGTTTAAAGAAAAATAAATTACCTCATCTCTAACACTGTTTCATTGGAAGTTTTGATTTAATTTTATTTCTTTGAAACACTAAGGTTGTGTTTGGTTATGTTTTGGGATGATATTTTGGTGAGAAATTTTTGGGGACACGTGCATATTTGATGAGGGAAAATTGCACTTTTGGTCCCATAGGAGTCGCCCCAAAACACTTTTAGTCTCATAGGACTTTTTTTTACACTTTTAGTCCCATAAGAGAGAAAAAGTTACACTTTTGGTCCCAAACGATAAAAATGGAAGGAAATTGAGTCACATGCGCCGTTAGTTTTAAGGATAAAAAAAAAAAGAATTCAAAAAAAACTTCATCAATTCAAAATATTAATAAAATAATAAAAAAAACAAAAAAAAAGGAAGAAGACAAACAGTCGTCTTCTTCCCAACACCAGCCCACACCATCACTGCCACCGCCGCCGCCCTCCGTCGTCGTCGGTGAGGTTTTTTAGTTGCGATGGTGATTAGGGGTATGGGGGTCGGGTTTTTTGGGGGTCGAGTGTGGAGGGTGTGTTTTGGAGAGGTTTGGGGGTCGGGTTTTAGGTGGAGGTGGCGGCGACGATTAGGATGGGGGGTGGAGGTGGTGGGGAGGCAAGACGAACATTGTTCGTCTTCTTCCTTTTCTTTTCCTTCTTTTTTTTATTATTTTATTAATATTTTGATAATATTTGAATTTTTTTTATCATTAAAACTAACAGCGCGTGTACTTAATCGCCATTTTCCGTCCATTTTTTAACGTTTGGGACCAAAAGTGTCACATTTTCACTCCTATGAGACTAAAAGTGTCAAAAAAAGTCCTATGAGACTAAAAGGGTTTTGAGGCGACTCCTACGGGACCAAAAGTGCAATTTTCCCTATTTGATGAGATTGTTTTTGGTTTTATTTTGGGACTGGTTTTTTGGGGGTTTTTTTGTTGAGATAATGTTTGGTTTTGTTTCCTGAGGGAACAAAAATTACCGTAGTAGTCAAATCATGAAACGTTTGTCTGTTGTTAATTAGTTAATATCGGCAGCTATAATATAATGTTATGGTTATAATAATAGTTATATAGATGAATATATATATATATATATATTTGTCTATGGTTTATGTATATACAAACAATACATGGTGTATACTGTAAAAAAATATTTATGTATGTTCTCGGAATATATATTTATATATATATATATATATTTATTTATTTATAAAAATTAGAGTAATTTATAACATAGTCTCTGTATACATATATATACACCACACAAATATTTATACAATATAGGGTATAAATATATTTTCCTTATAAGTATTTTATGTGAACGAATATAAAATATTTCTTATATATATTTTTTGTATTTCCTTTTATTATATATTATATATAGATATATCTATATTCTTATACATATACGATATAAATATAAAATAGTTGTACATACATAAATATTACATTAATGTACAATATCATAAAATACATATATGTGTGTGTGTATTCCATTAACAAGAGACGCATGAGAGAAGGGGAGGAGAGAGAGATACCGGTAGGGGTGTTCATGATTTTCCGAAACCGTACCATACGACCATACCAAATAAAGGTGTTTTTACTAAAAAATAGAGGTTTGGTACAATCCAGAACCGTACCAACATTTTTGTATGGTTTTGGTTCTAGAAAATTGATATCGGTAAAAAACCATACCGGATCGTATATTATATATATTATATATATATAATTATTCATATATCATTTGTATATATATAAGTGATCCTATTAAAAGAAATTTTAGAACCTATAGATACAAATATACTAGAAATCAATTTATTACCCACACGTGTGTAGGATGTGTGGTACGTTTAGAAATATTAAAATAAATAAACCCTATTAGATTTACATAAATTTGAAGCATTCTGTGCATAATCTTGTTTATATCTTTAACTTCAACATTACTTTCAGAGTTAAATGTTTCGCACTAATCTTTATTTAGTTTGATAATTATTTATAAACTATGTAATAGCTGAGAGA